>AWOL01S0023977.1:78549-109405 GCA_000715115.1 Nicotiana otophora
CCTCCTGTAAGAACTTATAGGATGAATACCCTAGTTAACCAGACAAAATCACCACCCACAGAAGAATATAGCGGTACAATTGAGAAATGCAAAAGCAAAAATTTTATCACTAACGGGGGGAGCAGCAAGAGCAAGATGTGTATAAGAGACGAATGTTGAGATGGCTTAATTATGTAAAGTGGCTAGATACTTGTAAAGTAGTTAGTAGTTAGTAGTTAGTTAGTTAATTTGTAAAGTGTCTTATTATTGTAAAGTGGTTAGAGGTTAGTAAGTTCGATTCAAGCTTGATTGAGGTTAGGTCGTATGTAATCAACAATTTTCAAATAATTAGGGAGCCATCTATTATTAAAATACATTTACGTACAATTGAAGTATTAAATTTCTACCGAATACGTTGGCAAGATAAGTTTAAGACGGTCAAACCATTTAATTTTCTTTTCTTTTTTTTTGATTTGAATAAAAGCATTATAGATTATAATGGGAATATATAAATATTTGATAGGGAGCATTTTTCTCTTAAATGGATCATAAACAACATAATATGAATTAGTTGGTCCACTGAGTTTCGAATACCATTGATTAAACAAAGAAAACCGATAGATTATACTATATTTTATAGTTAAAAGTTGTAAGAAATTGTTATTTTTTTGGGGTCAAAATAAAAGAAATTGCAGTTTATTAAGTATGATGTCACATAAAATGAAGTACAAACGGTTGGAGTAACGCTAATAATATTGCTAAGCAGTTAGAACTAGTCATTAATCCAATTTGCAATTCGTGAAATGTTAAATTTCCATCCAAAAAGTATGACGGCTTGATTTAAATACAAGTATTATTATTATTATTATTATTTAGTTAACAAATTAGAATAATTGTAGTTTACCACTTATGATATCACATTAAAATGACGTGTGGCTGTAGGAGTAGTGCTAATAATAGTATTAAACCACAAATGTTTGTGATTGGATGAATACAATTTGTCGGCTCTTAATTGCAGGTCTTGAATTTGGGTATAGAAAATAAAAAGAATTTTATTTGAATTAGTCAAAGACCAATACAAATATTGAACAAAAAAATGCTAGGAGTTAACTATATTATTAAAATTATTAGTCCAATCCAATATGCAATTTATAGAAAAACAAGAAATATGGTCTGTTAGTTATTGCCTGCTACAAAATAGCAGTAGCAGTAGTTGCAGACATAAGACATTACTGCTGGGGACCGTTAGGAGAAAAATCATCATCCTATTCATCCTCCGCTGAAGCGCACAAAGCAGACAGGTGGTACCCCACTTCTCCCTCCTTTTTCTACCTTCTCATACACTCCCCCCCACCCTCACCTACCTTTCATTACCATTTCCTTTCTCCCCATTTGCTCTTCTTTTCTTCTTTCCCTTCTTACCCACCTGCAAAAAATCAAGAAACCCCTCTCTGTTTTTGATGGAAGCTACTCTTGGTCTAATGGATTTAGCTGGTGATGGTGGAGGAGGAAGTGACGGGTCAATTTCAACAGTGTCAAAGGAAGAGAATATGGTGTTGTTATCATCTGAGGCTTCTTCATCATCATACCCTGATGAGTCTGAGCTTGAATTGGGTCTTGGACTTAGTCTTGGTGCTGCTGTTTCTAAGTCTAATAAAGCTGGAGCTTCAAGGGCTAAATTCTTGACGGCTAAAGATTTCCCTTCTTTGGGCTCCAATTCATTTTCTTCATCTTCCTCTTCTTCAGCTACTAAACTTAATAATAATGCCTCCTGTGGCACCAAGAGAGCTGCTGATTCTATTTCACCTCCCCGTTCTACTGTCAGGTAAGCAATCAATTTCATAAATTTATCTGCTTAGGTGCTAGTTTCATGCTTTGCTAAGGTTATGGATAAGCATTTACTATTTCTTAGCTGCAGCTTCTTTACTGCTCTAATGTGATTTTTTAATGTAAGTATGTGTCGATTTTCTCTTCTTTATTACATTATGTTTGATTAGAACAAGTTGTTCAAGATATTTGCTTCTCTAGGAATCTGATACCTATGATGAAATGCGTTTTCTTTTATTTATTTCCTTTAATAAGCATTATCTTGTAGTATGTCCTTTCTATCTCTCTCTGCATTATTTTGTTCCTCGTGGCGGAATATTGTACCAAACTACGTGATCTCCGACTTTAATTGAATATTTATGTCCCTTCATCTAAAGGAAGGATCCCTTTTGAAGTGACAAAAAGGTGAAGTTTTAATCTGACAGAAATTATGTGACTCATGACATGTGGCTTGTGATGTAGAGCACACGTAGGAACCCAGTGGATTTGACACGGAGTATAGACATATATAAATTTAACAAATATTAGATTCTAAACCCATAATTCCAAAAGTGTAATGCTTTTTGTTGTAAGAACCTAAAGGTTAAATCCTTAAATTGAAATATGGATCCGCCTCTATCTGTGTAAGATTTTCATGAATGGTTTCAGTCTTAGTCCATCAAGTAGGAATATGTTCTTTGGCAGAATGGTTTCAGTCTTAGTCCATGAAGAAAAAGATTTTGTTTATCCTCTATTCAACTACCCATTCAAGAGCATTTGGAACCAGCACAAGTAACTCAAATTCGTGTAGAAAAAGAGAGGGTGCTCTTTTCGATATTGAGCTCGTCTTCATCTTCCAAGATTGGTGGTTGAGACTATATTTATGTATGAAACTCTTAAGGAAGATTTTGATATTGTTGTCCTGAAAAGTTGCATCCTCCTATAACATTCCTTAGGGTCAGACTCGATAAGTTTTGGTTTCACTGAACCTATAGATAAGTTATATCCTATCAGTTCATTAAAAGAGTGTGATTACATAGTTTTGGTGCCTCTTTGTCGTTGAGTTATTCCTTGAAGCGCTCATTTCCAAAATGTCTGGGGTTGGTGATATAAAATGTTGCTCCTTTTCAGGAAGTTTATTGTATGTTAAATGTGAGTACATATTGTGTATTGTTTGTTATGGTTTATATGTTTAGTGTGTGATGTGGTATTGCTCCATATCATTATGTTACTGTATGTATGGTTATTTTGACTGTTTTGCTACTTGGCACCCCTGAAGAAAATGTCATCTGCCACTTGTCATGACTAAACTATGTCATCACTGTTGTTGCATACATAACTTTGTTTTTGAAACTTTTCCTATGTCACAGGAAAATATGCCTTTCCTTTTTCATCCTTGCTAATGTAGGTTGTGCATTTTATTTAGTGAGTAAACTATAATAAGCTGTTTAACATACTTAAGATTTATAGTTTTCTTTCTCTGTCTTTTTTAATATTCTACTTTTACTTACCTTTTGCTTGAATCCGACATTGCAGTCAGGTTGTTGGATGGCCTCCTGTAAGAACTTATAGGATGAATACCCTAGTTAACCAGACAAAATCACCACCCACAGAAGAATATAGCGGTACAATTGAGAAATGCAAAAGCAAAAATTTTATCACTAACGGGGGGAGCAGCAAGAGCAACAGTTTTGCCAAGGAGAAAGGGCTCATCAAGACTTCCATGTTTGTGAAGGTCAATATGGATGGAGTTGCAATTGGAAGGAAGGTAGATCTGAATGCTCATAGTAGCTATGAGAACTTGGAACGGACTTTAGATAGGATGTTCTTAAAACCCAACACAGCGGTTTGTGCAAGATGTAAGTAGTTCTTCTCCCTAGTTCATTAATCTGAAAATGGAACAGAAGATTGTTACCACAAATATGCCGTAAAGGATAATGAGTTTTTAGTTGCTTCAGAAGTTGAATGAATTATACACCGAGTTTTGGCGGGCACAATGTTCATGGTTGTAATGAATTATGTTTTTTTTGTTGGAAATATTAGCTGTCCCATATGTTCTAAGCCTGATATCTTGGAGGAACTGACAGACATTTCATGCTAAATTCTGATTTTTAACAATTCTTTGGAGTTCTTATAACTAGTATTTTAGGTTCATTTTCCATGGTTTCTGACACTAGCAATTTTTGTGTGCTGTCAGCGTCACATGCACAAGAGCTAGGTGTAATGTCAGAAACGTCATCTTCAAGATTATTAGATGGATCATCAGAATTTGTGCTAACTTATGAAGACAAAGAAGGAGACTGGATGCTTGTTGGAGATGTTCCATGGGAGTATGTCCTGCATCTGTCACTTTGCTCCTCCTGCACATTGGCAACTGAAATACACCTAATTATTGTTTATAAAATGTGTGGGAAAAAATCAACCGATACATAGTACTTTGCATCTGAACTTTGTTATCTTAAAGTGAAAAATGAATAGGAGAAGTTGCTTATTAAATAATAGGGGGATTATATTCATCAACATGAATTGGCAATTTGGTTCTTACATTATATGTATGCAGTTTTGTACTTTGTTTTGCTAGTTTAAATACTTATTATGTTCGAATTATAAGGGTTGGGGATTGCCCAATCTGGTTTAGCTTTGGCTTCATAGAAATCAGTAATTGTTATAATGCAGTTCCCTCTGTGCTTTCTGGCTGATTTTGTAGAATGCACAACATTCTGCTGTATGGAACCGATTAAATGTACCCGTGTTTATCATATGGCCGCCTTATTTGTTTCCTTGTTTGTTTCAGGATGTTTATTAGCTCCGTCAAGAGACTACGAATCATGAGGACATCTGACGCCAATGGACTTGGTACATGTAAGCGTGAGTCACATATATGATGCACATCCTCCTCGTACAGATTAAAACTGACATGCTGACTAAATTCTTTGTTGAATTTCAGCTCCAAGTTTCATGGAAAGAAATGGAAGACAGAGGACTAAGCCTATATAGGTCAGATAAAGAATCTACTTTCAAAGATAAAGAAGCCCCTTATTGGAAGGATGAAGTACAGAAGGAAATTATAGTGGATTATAAAATAATTTCTCAGTAACAAACTGGTCATATGTGACCTTATTGGCTTTATTTTTTTGTCACTTTTTTCCTGCTTTTTACCACACGGGTCATGGTGTTTACCCCACTCTCTGGGAGGAGAGACCTTTTGGTAGATTACAGAAGATGCTGGTATATGTCATACACTATGCAATCTTCAGAGGAAGTTGCTTTCTGCCTTGTGAGTATGGATATGTCTACTTATATTATATTACGATGATGAGCTTGCCGCACCCTGAAACAGATGAACGCTAATGTTGTTGAAAGGAAAATTTGCAAGGTTCATACTGGGAACCTTTTTTGTTGGTTTTGATAAAAGATTTCATTGCTTCATGTTTGTATTTCAACTTTTTGTCTTCTCTTATTTCCGCAAGTATTTCTCCAACTATTGCTTGGAGCAAGATACGTTGTCTATAAAACTTACAATTATTTGATTGTCAGAAGCGTAGGGAAGAAAGTATAGCTTAGCCACGGAGGAAGTGTGTTGGAATTGTACATTTTACAATGCTGGTTGTAACCTTCCTTGGATTCTTTATATTGCATATTATCACTTGTTCAAGAGGAACGTACAGAGTTAGGAGGGAGAAAATAAGAAACAAGAGAAGGGGAAATAGAAAACCTACAATAAAGAACAGAAATGCAGATTCGAGTTGCCAAAGGTGATTTGATTTGTGATGGGTTTTGGTTGAAGAGAAAAGGGGCTTAAGGGTAATTCTTTCTGAACAAAATGGCAAATTGGATGAGAAAACCATTATAAGCTTTGGATTTTTTTCTAAACGAAAAACTGTTGGGGAGGTTATGAACATCAAGTGAATAACCTACAGATAAAAGGAGAAATTGGAGAAACCCTTGTGAGGGAAATTTAAATAACCTGGAATTAGATAGTTAGTTTGAGTTGATTTTCTTCCCCTTAAAGATTGTTTTAGATAGTTAGTTTGAGTTGATTTTCTTCCCCTTAAAGATTGTTTTAGATAGTTAGTTTGAGTTGATTTTCTTCCCCTTAAAGATTGTTTTAGATAGTTAGTTTGAGTTGATTTTCTTCCCCTTAAAGATTGTTTTAGATAGTTAGTTTGAGTTGATTTTCTTCCCCTTAAAGATTGTTTTAGATAGTTAGTTTGAGTTGATTTTCTTCCCCTTAAAGATTGTTTTAGATAGTTAGTTTGAGTTGATTTTCTTCCCCTTAAAGATTGTTTTAGATAGTTAGTTTGAGTTGATTTTCTTCCCCTTAAAGATTGTTTTAGATAGTTAGTTTGAGTTGATTTTCTTCCCCTTAAAGATTGTTTTAGATAGTTAGTTTGAGTTGATTTTCTTCCCCTTAAAGATTGTTTTAGATAGTTAGTTTGAGTTGATTTTCTTCCCCTTAAAGTTTGTTTTTGCAGGTAAGCAATACAATTCCATATCTTGATTAGAGAATATTTCCGTGTTAAAACTCTGTTATTCTGATCAATAACTTTTTCTTACATGATCAAAAAAATCACTTGCAGCAGGAAAAGTGCTGCCTGTACTGCCTTAAATTCTACACATACAAGAATCAGATATATGAACTTCTAAATACAGGTCAAATACTACATGAAAATTACAAATAAAATGGACTCAAGTAGGAAAAAGGGTCATGACTTCTCTTCTTACAGAAGGCCATTTACAGGTGATGTACTGAATATTGGCTTATCTTTATCAGTAGTAGCAGGACTACTTCCACTGTTGCTGCTGCTCTTTCTTCGAGGCTTTGCCTCTTCGAGCATTGTCAAAACATCCCTCATGGACGGTCTGTCCTTGGGGAGTTTGGCTATACATAGAATTGCTATCCTTAAAACTAACAACATTTCTTCTTGAACATGTTGTATCGTTCCTACATTGGGGTCTAGAGCTTCTTCTAAAGATTTATTGTCTCGGATCTTCATCCGAAACCATTCTACAATGTCAACAGATTCCCCGAATTCAGGATCTAGAGGACGTTTTCCAGTTAGGAGCTCCATGAGAACTACTCCATAGCTGTAGATATCAATCTTTTCATCCACTTTCAGTGTGTACCCGTACTCTGCAAAGTCATCATCCAGATAAATGATTGTCAAATATTAGCAAAGATCACTCTATAAGTTATACATTAAAATTTTACTAAACTAGGCTGAAAAATTTAGAGTAAGGACTTACCGGGGGCTATGTATCCATAAGATCCAGCAACCATAGAAACTGTTTCATTCTTCTTGAGCATCATTCTTGCTAAACCAAAATCTGCAATTCTTGCCTCAAGATTTGCATCAAGAAGTATGTTATTTGACTTTACATCACGGTGAATAACTGGTGGATGGCAATCATGATGGAGATAAGCAAGGCCTTGTGCCACTCCAAGTGCTATGTTGTATCGAGTGACCCAATCCACAAGCAATCTCCCTGCTGCTTGTTTACCATGTAAAGCTTCTCCAAGGCTGCCATTCTGCATATACTCATATATTATCATTGCATCGCGATTGTTGTGAAGGAACCCCAGAAGCCTGACAATATTCCGATGCCTCAATTTTCCAAGAACGTTCACCTCACCTACAAGATCTTCACTTCCCCCCATCTCAATATCAGTTCCAGATTTCCATAGCTTCTTCACTGCAACAACCGTATTCTGACGTTGCATTTCAGCTTTGTATACAACCCCTGTTGCTCCCATTCCAATGACATTCGACTCTTTAAGGCAAGCCAAGACGTCATTACTAGTGAATCCTAGCCTCTGGAATGCCATCAACCTCCACGGCCATTCACCACTGCTCATCTCAAACCTTTGTTCGAAACAACTTCCACTTTCATTCCATCTCTTGTATAGAGACCTAGCTCCAAGACTTGCTGTAACAAGAAGTAGAAGAGCTGCTACACCAGTTAGCCATCCTGCAATGATGTGCTTCGTGTGCAAGCTCTTTTCCTTCAATGTGTATGCTGCATTGTGAGAACATGGAGGAAGCACACCACCACAGAGGCCAGCATTGCCAATCAGGTCATCTGGATTGATTGTCCTGAGCATGCCATTTGCCGGGACAGGGCCCTCAAGTTTGTTATGAGAAACATTCAGCGTTTCTAATGCTGGGGAATTGCCAAAGTTGTCAGGTATTCCACCAGTTAAAGAATTGTTGGATAGATCTAGAACAGCTAATGTGGGCATCATAGAAATTGCTCTTGGAATTGGACCAGTTAATTGGTTGTTTCGAAGATTCAAAGTTACTAACTTCTCACAGGAAGCAATGCTAGCTGGAAGATCTCCAGTGAAATGGTTTGTGGATAGATCCAGGACAGAAAGAGAAGGGCAATCCTGGAATTGATCCGGGATTTCGCCTACAAGGTTGTTTTCTGAGGCAATGAAATTCTGAAGACTTGGAAGTCCAAGAATGGATGAAGGAATAGAAGACTGAAGGTTATTTTTAGAGAAATCAATAAAAGAAAGAGAGGTAGAAGAAGCAAGATCACTAGGAATTTGGCCTGTCAAACTATTGTTTGCCAGTTCCAGCCTTTGGAGTTTCCCAAGTTTACCAAAACCTGCTGGGATTGTCCCGGAAAGAAGATTGTTTTGCGCTCTTACACGAACAAGGGACGTACAGGTTGATAAACCAGATGGAATTGGACCAGAGAAAGCATTGTTGAACAAGATAAGCTTAGTGAGGTTACCTTTGGTGCATAACCCTTCTGGAATAGGACCAGTGAATAAGTTGGATGAAATGTCTACCCATTGCAAAGGCGAGTTTCTGCCAAGATCACTTGGCAAAGGACCTGATAAGCTGTTATTCCACAGCTCAAGAATTTCCAGCTGAGGCAAACCTCCAATTCCAGAAGGAACTGAGCCTGATAATTTGTTGGACATCAAATTCAAAAGCTGCAAATTCTTAAGGTCAGCAATCTCAGCTGGGATGTCACCCGAAAGCATGTTATCGGAGAAGTCAAGCAGCTGCAATGAAGTCATGCTGCCAATCTCTGGTGAAATCTTGCCTACAAGACTGTTCTTGTACAAGAAAATGGTGTTGAGCAGCTTCAGCTTGCCCAACTCAGCAGGAATTTCACCTCCAAGATTGCCAATAGCAAGATCAAGATACTTGAGGTTGGTCAAATTTCCAAGCTCAGCTGGAATTCCACCTTCAAAACTATTGTATCCGAGAACTATAGTCTCAAGCGACGATAGCTGCCCGAGCTCTCCTGGAATGTGGCCAGTCAAATTGTTCCCTGAGAGGCCTAAAAACTTCAACTTTCCTAAATTCTTGTAAGATTTAGGAATTGAACCTTCGAAGAAATTCCCTCGAAAATCCAAAGTCTCGAGGAATGTTGCATTGCCAATATCCTCAGGAAGATAACCGGAGAAGTTATTACTCGAAGCATTCAAATACATAAGCCCTGCTGACATTCCAAGACCCAAAGGAAATCCATAGACAAAGTAGTTCTGGCTCACATCAATGCTTTTCAATGCAGTGAGATTGGATAAGGTTCTTGGCAATGGTGATGAGAAATCATTGCAGCATAGATTAAGAGAAGTCAAACTCTTCAGCTTTTGAATATCATCAGACACTTTGCCAGTGAGATTCATGTGTGACAGATCAAGCTTCTCAACTGCACCTTTGGAGTTGCATTCAACTCCTTTCCAGCTGCAGCTGCTGGGAACCGAAACGTTCCCTTCAGCTGCATTCTTGGGCACTGTCCAATCGCGGAGTTGATCCAATGGATCAATAAGACTTTCTTTAATAGAAAGTAAAATAGACACTTCGTCTCTCAACTCAACTTTTGCCTCCACCACCACCTTAGCAAAACCAATGTAACAGTAAAACAAGAACAGTAGGAAAATGGTAAACAAATTCATTTTCCCCCTCTACTTACACTTTCTTTTGCTAGTAATTTCTGTGCTATTGTTGCATCATGATTGAGACAGCGATGAGAGGGAAATGATGGGGCCGGTGAAGTGGGGTATGAGGGGGAAGAAGAAGAAGGTAAGAAAAAAAGAGAAGAGTTTAGTACTAGTAATATAGTATATACAATATTAATGGAGTAAGTAAAATACTAAGTTCACATGGGGATTAGTTAACAAAAAGGAGGAGGTCGTGAGATCTTGGGTTCTGCAAAACAGCTGTTAATATGCAAATAATTGACTGGGCAAATGTTTGGACTTTATTGTAAGTGACTCCGACATTGAACGTGGAGAGAATGTGTTCTTCTTCATGTGTTGCCTCGTTCTACATCAGTTACTTCTTTTTCTCCATCTCATAGTCAACGTAATTTTGTGTTAATGTTCTTGTTTTACTTTTTCCCCTTTATTGCGTTTAAGAGGCCGGTAGAATATATATATAAAACTTCTAATGCTAGAGAAATTATTTCTTGATAACTGATATTGGACTGTGACGGACATAAATTGAGCGACATCATAGGCAATGACTCATGTAGCTGACGTTAACTTGCTTAAGATCACTATTTTAAAAGGCGTTTTTGGGGCGAGCACCGGGGCGAAGCGTACCAAAAATTTCCCGGGGCAATGGTGTGGGGCGAAAGTCTCAAGAGGCGTACACCCAGCAATTTGGGGCGTATGCCCGAGCGTTCGAGCCACGTTTTTTAATGAGTAAGTCTCAAAGACTTTTTTAAATTAAAATAAAATTTGTTAAATAAGTCATTCATATAATACCCAAATTCTCAAAAATCAGTTTGGTAATTACTCAAAAGTATTAAATTTAAAAGTCAAAACCTTTTTTATTGATTGAAGCCCTAATTCATGGTCTTTTCCAATTTTTTATCTTGTCCGCTAGTCTGCTAATATCTCCCAAAAACAACGAATATCTTTTTTTTTTTACAAATACAAAGAGAACTACATTCTCCTTCATTAAAGCAAGTTCAAAGTTAATTGTAGGTTAATCATCCTTTTTGTTCCTCCATATAAAAAACTTTATTCTTTTATACTCAAATTACTTGTGCTTGTAAGTAGCGTATAATAGATTGTTTTGATTATTTTTTTGTGAGGATGGAGTGTGCGCGCGTATATTATTTTATAAAATATTCAAAATTAAATATCTATGAAGCTCACGCCCCGTGCCTTGGGGCTTACGACTCGCTGAGGCAGATGTAAAATGTCTCGCCTTATGTCCACGCCTTTTGATAAAATTACATATTTATGTTAAGTTCGTATCTACTGTCACAAAGGAGTAGTGAGTGTATTATTAAAATATTAAAATCGTATATCTATCTTCATTTATTAGTTCTTTTTCTCTCTTTGGTCGATGACTTTTTGTAAAAGATGGCTTTATTTACCTACATGGCCGAGTGGCAAAAAAGGTGCAAAATCAGAGAATTTAGGGAAAGGCAGCTTTCTTAATGACAAAGGTATTCTTAACTCATGTGAATGACAAAGATTTCAAGAATAATTACGAGTGAAGGTTACTCTCTCCATTCTTAAAGTTTGAGTTACCCTATTTTATAAAGATTAACTAGACAGTACTAGTTGAGAAACATTACTAACTTTTGATACGTGAGCTTTGTCTTTTCCAAAATATTAGCTTATTGTATTACATTTCTTTATACTATCAATATAATTTAATAATGTGATAACAAACTAATTACTTATTTTTTCAGTTGAGAATCTTGATTTAAGGAACTGTTCTTATAAGAGGTAATTTCGAGTATCAAGCCAAGGGACTCGCAACCTTTCTTCGCACACAAAAACATAATGTAGGATGAATCAAATCAATAGAACGTTAGCTAAAGTAAGTAGTACTAGTAGGTACAACTAAGTTAGAGCACAAAGACAAACAGAGGAGGAAATGGATAGATAAAGGAGGGGGTATGTCTGAGCCCACCAACTGTACCTTTTCATTTAAAAATAGAGTAAAACAAAGGCCAAAACAGAGTAATCTTAAAAAAATATTCACATGGAATCATGTGAGGTTTTCTATTTAAAAAACAGTGAGTGGTGTGTCACTTTGTTATGTGATGCTTCTTGGCTTCTCAAGTAGTGAAAGCGGTGAGGGATTTTGTGTATGGAGGCCATGTGAAACTGCAGCTTCCTTGTCAATTTTCCTCTTTCCCAATTATTAGAGAGAGACAACAACAACAACAACCCAGTATAATCCCACTAGTGGGGTCTGGGGAGGGTAGTGTGTATGCAGACCTTACCCCTACTATGAGGTAGAGAGGCTGTTTCCAATAGACCCTCGGCATCCTTCCCTCCAAGAACTTCCCACCTTGCTCTTGGGGTGACTCGAACTCACAACCTCTTGGTTGGAAGTGGAGGGTGCTTACCATCAGAGCAACCCCTCTTGTCTCAGAATTGAGAGAGAATTGAGGTTAAAACTTAATATCTTTTCCTTCTCAATTTTAATTGTTTTCTTTTAATTTTTACAAATATCATCTTACTGACATGCTTATGTAGAAATTACATGACATATTGAAGTTTTAAGAGTGTGTTAGTAAGATATCGCCATAAAAAAAAAGTGAAGATATTATTTCTAAATGTGACTGTTCTGATATTTTGTAAACATTTAGAATGTTTAACGATGTATGGCTAATATTAAGTTTACAGCTTGTTTGGATGGTTGTTACCTGTTGTATTGTATCGTATTGTTACTTTAAATACGATGTTTGTTTTAATTGTTACTTAAATTTTATTGTATAGTATCGTTAAATTCATCGTTACGTAACGACGAAATGTACCACTTTTTGTAACGACTGATTTGGTGTGGTCGCATCGTTACCTTATCTTTTTCTCTCATCTCACCCTTCATTATTATTAAATAATTTTATTTTATCATTTACCCTATCTTTTTATATAATAATTTACCCCGTATTATAATTTTTCTTTATAGTATTGTAAGTTTATTGTTGATGTGTGATATTATGACACAACGCCAAACGATACAATCTATCCAAACATTATATTAATCAAACGATACAGTACAATACAATACGATACATTATAAAACGATATGTAACAACCATCCAAAAGTGCACTCTCTACATATATAAATTTTATCTTCAATAAATACATTGATTTTCAAAATCATACTGAAGATTGAATATTCTGACCGTCTTACTTCAAGTTTTATGAATTTATGTATACGATCAAAACCGGTTTCGACCTTCATATGATTAGTCAAGATTGGGACATAATGGATCAAAAGTCATCTTCATAATATCAGGTATAAGATCCGAAGCCAGGTTACCGAGCTCAAATTTCTGGAACCGATCAAATACCGAACTCGAAGTCATTACCGTGCTTGAATCCAAATCGAGCTATGATGCGAAATGGCGTTATCGATCTTGAGAACCAGAGACCGTCCAAAACCGAGCCCAAGTAAATATCGGGCCCCGAGTCAATATCGAGCCCGAGTCAATATCGGGCTCTAAATCTGGAAACCAACCAATACCAAGTCCGATCGAGGTCGAGCCAAGGGACAAGAGCCGTTACAGCCGCACTAAGGAGAGAGAATCTCGGCGGGAATTAGGGAAAAGCTATTCTACCATAGGTTTCCCACTATATATTTTTAATTGTATCCAAAGTACGATTCCTCCACTATAAGAGGTATAGCTACTATTTATGTAAGGCATCCATGATTAAGGCATTGATACACTCTCATATTATTGATAGAGAAAAACATACTGATACAGTTATAGAGAATATCCTCTTGCGAGCTTATACATTGATTCATCTTGCTTGTTCATAAAATAGCTTTCTATTCAATTTGGTTTGCATTTCATTCTTTACGCAGTCAATACTCAATATATTTCCACTCACTTTTCGATTTGTGCCAAGTTATACCACGTATTCTTAGAACTATGTATAAATTCAACTCTCTCTGTTTTTCGGATAAACAGTTGGGCGCCCACCGTGGAGCTAAGGATAATAGTGTTTGTTTGGTATGAATCTCTACAAAACATACCATTTTACACTTGCTCTTGGAAGTATCTTTAATTTCAGGTTGAAAATGACGAATTCTCAATTAGTGGCCCTATCTATCGACAACGAAGCTGGCATTCAAGATGAGAACAACAACTTAACCCCTAGGAATGGAAGGCCACTCGTCGATCCCGCTGGAACTTGGGTCGAAGAGCCAATAGACGTCAATTGACATGCAGCCATCGACACGAACCAACGTTCCGACCCTGAAAATAACATTTATGGTAGAACTCGGTCCGCAACTCGAAATACCCAAAATGCTGAGGAAAACAAAATCAGTTTGCGTATGATCATCGAGATGCTGCAAGCTCAACAAATAGCAATAGACCAGTTGCAGAGCCAAATCCATGCACCAACCAGACTCGAGCCCAGTCCACCCCAAGAAGTCACCCACAAAACGGGGCCATCTATAGCAAGGTCAAATGAGCAAGAATCATGGACTAATCCCAAAATTGTTAAGATGCTCGAAGAACTGACAAAACGAATCGAGTCATGAGAAAGAAGGATCGAGGCAAACGACAAAAAACAAAAACATATAACTCTGGGGTTGATCAGATCCCGGGGGAACCACCGATATTGAAGGGCTTAGATTCCAAAAAATTCATACAAAAGCCTTTCCCCCCGAGCGCGGCTCCTAAACCGATCCCAAAGAAATTTCGTATGACCGAGATTCCTAAATATAACGGAACGACCGACACCAATGAACATGTCACCTCCTACACATGTGCCATCAAAGGGAACGATCTAGAGGACGACGAGATCGAATCTGTATTATTGAAAATATTCGGGGAAACCCTGTCAAAGGGAGCAATGATACAATATCATAATTTATCGTCTAACTATATCGATTCTTTTGCTATGCTTGCAGATTTTTTCGTAAAAGCATATGCTGGGCCCATAAAGGTCGAGACCAGGAAGTCGGACCTATTCAAGCTAAGACAAAAGGATAACGAGATGGTAAGGGAATTCGTATCTCGTTTCCAAATGGAACGAATGGATCTACCACTAGTCATAGACGATTGGGCTGTTCAAACTTTCACTCAAGGTCTAAACAAACGAAGCTCAGTGGCTTCACGGCGGCTGAAGCATAACTTGATCGAGTACCCAGCTATTACTTGGGTTGATGTGCACAATCGATATCAATCCAAAATAAGAGTCGAAGACGACCTGTTGGGTTCTGGGCCCGATATTAAAAGGGATATCGACCGAGAACCAAGGGCAAACAAGGATCGATATCGGCCGTATAACGGGGATCGTAGGGGTAGCGAACCTTCACGTAACCCCGTACGAGGTGAAAAGAGAAATGATCAAGGCCAAGGGTCTTGGAGGCTGATGAACATAAATGGGTTCGACAGGCATACCAGATTCAAGGAAGCACCTCAGTTATCGGAGTATAACTTCAGCATCGATGCATCCGCTATCGTGTCGGCTATCGGTGCATCAAAGATACTAAATGGCCTCGACCTATGCAGACCGATCCTGCCCAGAGGAATCCCAATAAAATGTGCGAATATCATGGTACTCATGGCCACGGAACTGAAGATTGCACGCAACTAAGAGAGAAGGTAGCCCGGTTATTCAATAAAGGGCATCTTCGAGAATGTTTAAGTGACATAGCCAAAAACCATTTCAAAAACAGGGATTTCAGTAGACAGAACGATCAAGAAGAGCCACAACACATCATCCACATGATCATGGGTGAGATCAATACCCCCAGGGGCCGGTGCTTAAACGCACTAAGATGTCGATTGTAAGAGAAAAGCAGTCCCAAACTCAGGATTACACCCCTGAAGGAATCTTGTCCTTTAATAACGAAGACGTGGAAGGAATCCTGCAAACACATAATGATGCACTGGTAATATCTGTACTTATGAATAAAACTCAAGTTAAACGTGTGTTAATTGATCCAGGTAGTTCGGCCAACATCATTTGATCGAGGGTCGTAGAGCAACTCGGTCTACAGGACCAGGTCGTGCCGGCAACCGTGGTACTAAACAAATTCAATATGGCATGTGAAACTACTAAGGGCGAAATAATCCTTCCAATTAACATGACCGGAACCATCAAAGAAACAAAGTGCCACGTGATCAAAGGCGATATGGGATACAACGCTCTGTTCGGAAGACCGTGGATCAACAATATGAGGGTTGTACCCTCGACCCTCTACCAGGTTTTGAAGTTCCCAACATCGGAGGGAATCAAAATGGTCTACGGGGAGCAACCGACCGCAAAAGAAATGTTTGTCGTCGATGAAGTGATTCTGATATCATCATTCTCATCAGCAAAAGGATCGGATTCGAAGGAGGAACAAAATACCAAATAGCAATCACAAACGTCAGCTCCGACCCAATTAAAGAATCAGAAGACTGACAAAGATGATGAACATAGGATCCCTCGATCTTTCGTGGTTCCTGATGATTCCGACACTACCCAATCAACAATCGAAGAACTGGATCAAGTCATACTAATCAAATATCTGCCTGAACTAAAGGTATAACTGGGCATGAGGCTAGATCCCGAGCTCAGGAGAAAGCTTATTCAATTTCTTATAGCTAACATAGATTGTTTCGCTTGGTCCCATCATGACATGACATGGATCCCACCGGGAATCACCACTCATAAGCTAAGCTTGGACCCAAAATTTCACCCGGTAAAACAAAAAAGAAGGCCCCAGTCTGAGGTCAATCACGCCTTCATCAAAGACGAGGTAACCAAACTTCTTATAATAGGATCCATTCGGGAAGTAAAGTACCCCGAATGGCTAGCAAATGTAGTGGTAGTCCCTAAAAAGGGGAACAAACTTAGAATGTGTATAGATTATAAGGACGTGAATAAAGCATGCCCTAAGGACTCTTTTCCTTTGCCTAATATCGATCGTATGATCGATGCCACGACCGGCCACGAGACTCTTCGTTTTCTCGATGCCTATTCCGGGTACAACCAAATACAGATGAACCCGGGGGATCATGAAAAGACCTCATTTATCACTAAGTACGAGACCTACTGTTATAATGTAATGCCATTTGGCCTAAAACATGCTGGTGCAACTTATTAACGCCTAGTAAACGGAATGTTCGAAAAGCAAATATGAAAATCAATGGAAGTTTATATTGATGACATGTTAGTTAAATCCCTGCGAGCAGAGGACCATTTAAAGCAATTGCAGGAAACTTTCGACATACTAAGACAGTACAATATGAAGCTCAATCCCGAAAAAAGTGCTTTCGGGGTTGGCTCGGGCAAGTTTCTTAGTTTCATGGTGTCCAATCGAGGAATCAAGATCAACTCCGATAAAATCAAAGCTATCGAGGACATCATATTGGTAGATAATGTAAAGGTTGTGCAAAGGCTAACGGGACAGATAACCGCCCTGGGACGATTCATTTCGAGATCCTCGGATAGGAGCCGCCATATTTTCTCTCTGCTTGAAAAGAAAAGCAATTTTGCATAGATTCCGGAATGTCAGCAGGCTTTGGAAGAGCTAAATATCTATCAAGCCATATCCCGAAAGTAGGCGAACAACTTTACCTGTATCTATCTGTCTCGGAGGTAGCGGTAAGTGGAGTCCTAATTTGAGAAGAATGAGGTACGCAATTCCCTATTTATTATGTCAGTCGAACTCTATGCGAGGCCGAAACTAGATATCCACACTTAGAAAAATTAGCGCTTGCTTTAATAAGTGCCTCTACGAAATTAAAACCATATTTCTAGTGCCATCCAATACATGTTGTAACAACTTATCCTCTACGAAATATTTTACACAAACCTGAGCTTTCAGGTCGATTGGCCAAATGGGCCATAGAGATCGGCGGGTACGACATCGAGTATCGACCTCGAACCACTATCAAATCTCAAATATTAGCGGACTTCGTAGATGACTTTATGCCGGCCTTCGCACCCGAGATCGAAAAGGAATTACTGATAAAATCGGATACCTCTTCGGGAATCTGGACCCTCTTTACCGACGGTGCCTCGAACGCAAAGGGGTCCGGACTTGGCATCGTACTAAAATCGCCCGCAGTTAATATAGTTAGACAATCTATTAAAACTACAAAATTGACTAACAATGAGGCCGAGTATGAGGCCGTGATTGCAGGTCTCAAACTAGCTAGAAGTTTGGGAGCCGAGGTTATGGAGGCTAAATGTGATTCCTTCCTCGTGGTAAATCAAGTCAACGGGACTTTTGAAGTCTGGGAAGATGGAATACAGAGGTACTTGGATAAATTGCAAACTAAGGGTCGTCAGTTGAGGATGACGAACTCAACTCGGGGACTGTCGTACAACTCATGAAATCGGTAATCGAAGAAGGTCATGCCGAGATAAACTCCACAAGTCTAACCTGGGATTGGAAAAACAAATATATAGAGTACTTCAAGAAAGGGAAACTTCCATCGGATCCTAAGGAATCAATAACTCCACGCACAAAAGCTGCACGGTTCACCTTATCCAATGATGGAACGTTGTTTAGAAGGACGTTCGATGGTCCACTGGCAATATGTTTAGGACCGGGAGATACCGACTACATCCTATGTGAGATTCATGAGGGCATTTGTAGGAATCATTCCGGTGCCGATTCATTAGTCTACAAAATAATCAGAGCAGGATATTATTGGACCTATGTGGTCAAAGATGCAAGGGAGTTCGTTCGAAAATGTAACAAATGTCAAAGACATGCGCCCATGATTCATCAACCCGTGGAACTTCTCCACTCCATCTTATCTCCTTGGCCTTTCATGAAATGGGGAATGGACATCGTCGCCCCCTCCCATCGGCCCCAGGTAAGGGTCAGTTTATTTTGTTTATGACTGATTATTTCTCTAAATGGGTTGAAGCACAGGCTTTCGAGAAAGTTAGAGAAAAAGAGGTGATAAACGTCATTTGGGATCACATCATATGTTGGTTCGGGATGCCATTCGAGATTGTATGTGATAATAGAAAGCAATTCATCAGAAGCAAGGTAACTAAATTTCTCGAAGACCACAAAATCAAAAGGATCTTATCAATACCTTATTATCCCAGCGAAAACGGACAGGCCGAATCGAGCAACAAAACCATCATCTAAAATCTTAATAGAAGATTAACCAACGCTAAAGGAAATGGAGAGAAATACTACCTGAAGTCTTATGGGCATACCGCACAATCTCAAAATCGAGTACCGGAGCGACACCATTCTCGTTGGTTTATTGCGCCGAAGCTCTTATCACGGTTGAGGTCGGAGAACCTAGCGTCAGGTTTCGATATGCAACAGATGAGTCAAATAACGAGACGATCAACACGAGCCTAGAATTATTGGACGAAAAAAGATAAGCGGCTCTCGTCCGATTAGCCGCCCAAAAACAACAGATCGAAAGGTATTATAATCGAAGAACCAATCTTCGATATTTTAAAATCAGGGACTTAGTGCTAAGTAAAGTCACCCTCAACACTCGAACTTCAAATGAAGTAAAACTGGGTCCGAACTAGGAAGGACCGTATCAAGTTCTCAAAATCGTCGGAAAAGGATCCTACAAGCTCGGTGTAATAAACGGCAAACAACTACCAAGCAATTGGAACGTGTCACACCTAAAACGTTACTATTGTTAAGGTACGAACCCCCATGCTCATTTATATTTTGAAATTAACCCTTGGAGGTGATCGATCAGAAACGAGGATGGAATATTCAACTCGAAGCCTTTAGGCCTGAAAGCACGCATTGCACTCTTTATCCCTTAGACCGGTTTTATCCCAAATGAGTTTTTCGGCAAGGTTTTTAATGAGGCAACCAATGATCGTGCTAACTTAGAAAAATTCAACAGTATCCAAGGCCTCCTTACAATCAACCTCGAATACCGGGTGGCATTACCATCGAATATATTAAGTTCGATGCAAGGAGGTTACTTCATGACAACAGGGTTTCGATAGAAAAAATTGTAAGAGCCAAATGGTCAAAATGAACCATGCTCGTTTAGTTTGATCGATCCCTGGTACAAAACATGAACACATGTATAATGACATAAAGAGAAATTTCTCCTTTACCGATATCTTATATCTCAGAATCCATCCTCTATTTCGCGATCTATTATGCAAACAAGCTTAAGGGCCGACCATTACCCCATAAATCGAGAATTGCCAACCGAAAAATCAACAAGATCGAGCCCCACATAAGCCTAAGGGATACCTTATAAAGCCTACGGACTACATTACTTTGAGTTCGAGCAATCACTCACTCGACCATAAAGCCTACAGGCTACATTACTTCGAGTTCGAGCAATCACTCACTCGACCATAAAGCCTATGGGCTACATTACTTCGAGTTAGAGCAAGCACTCACTCGACTACTAAGCCTACGAGCTACATTAAGCCTAAGGGCTAATCTTATTTCGAGTTCGAGCAATCACTCACTCGACCATAAAGCCCACGGGCTACATTATTTCGAGTTCGAGCAAGCACTCACTCGACTACTAAGCCTAAGGGATAATCTTATTTCGAGTTCGAGCAATCACTCACTCGACCATAAATCCCACGGGCTACATTACTTCAAGTTCGAGCAAACACTCACTCGACTACTAAGTCTAGGACCTACAATAAACCTAAGGTCTAATCTTATTTTGAGTTCGAGCAATCACTCACTCAATCATAAAGCCTACGAGCTACATTACTTCGAGTTCGAGCAATCACTCACTCGACCATAAAGCCTACGGGCTACATTACTTCGAGTTCGAACAATCACTCACTCGACCATAAAGCCTACGGGCTATATTACTTCGAGTTCGAGAAACCAAATACACTAGACTATTAAAGCCTAAGGGCTGCTTTTTAATTCAAGTTCGAGGAAACGCTCACTCGTTTATAAATTTTACAAGGTCCAACTTCGATCAAATTGCCTAAAGCCTTGGAATTATGAAAACTTTCATAAGGCATGAATGGAACAAAATCTTCACAAGGCAGAGAATAAAACAGAGACAAGTCGGGAAAGGAAAAGATCTTTATATATATATATATATATAAGAATATTTAGAATGTCCGATCGGGACCCTACACAAAAAAATCAAAATGGAATAAACCCTAAGTTTCCTAGTTATCTCCGGGGGAAGTTTCTTCTCGATCGGGCTCCTCCCTGCTCTCAGACCCACTCTTGCTCCCATCATCATCATCATCATCGGAGTCCAAGGCTCTGGCATCGGCTTCAAGCTCTATAACCTTTTTCATCTCTTCGGTAAGATCGAAACCTCGAGCATGGATCTCCTCAAGGGTTTTCCTCCGAGATTGGCATTTGGCGAGTTCACCAACCCAATATGCTCGAGTTTGAGCGGTCTCGGCTGCTTTTTTGCTTGTACTCGAGTGGCTTCAGCATCAGCCCTATAGATGGCCACGAATGCATCCGCCTCGACCTTTGCTTTTTCGGCTTCAGATTTGGCCTTGGCAAGTACGGAAGCCAACAGAGCCTTGAGCTCCCTTATATTGCTTGAACCGAGCTTTTCTCCTTCATGCCTTGAAGTTGACTTTCGGCCGATGATAATTGGGCTCGAGCAATCTCTTTTTCTGCAGCAAGGCGGTCCATGCCTGCTTTCCACCCCAAGGTCTCCACCCTTATTGTATCGACCTCCTCACGAAGCAGCCCAATCACCTCAAGTTTCTGCTGCAACTGTGAGATCGAAATATTAGCCACCATTCCCGAATCGAGCCCATGAGTTTTTAAGATTATCATTACCTGCTCGGTTAGGTCGGTCTGATCTTGATATGCCTTTGCCAACTCGGCTCGAAGATCTTTGATCTCTTCCTCTTTCTGCCCATTAAGAAGTTTGAGGGCATTTCTCTCCTCCAAAATCTCTCGGAAGTCGGCCTCACGTCGGCTCAGCTCAGCTCCGAGACTTGGAAAACTCCTCTTGATGAAGAGCTAAAGCCTATACAATAAAGAGAAAAAGTTAGGCAGAAAATGGAAAAATATGACATCAACAAAGGGAATCGAGACTTACCCGATTCAGGGTTCGTTGAACCTCGAAGAAAAGACCTGACGCATCACTCGGGTTGGCAGCATCCTCAATACCGATAAAAAAATCATGAAAGGGGTCCTATCCCTCATGGGCCCTATCTACCTCGAGGGTCCCCAAATCTCGGGCTTCCCTAATTGCCCCTTCAGAAAAAGCAGGGAGAGTAGGCGAGTCTCCGATTACTATTGCCCCAAGCGAATCGCTTAGGGCATTCTCCTCAGTTCGAATAGCTTCAAGGCCGGCCCCTTCAAATATACCAACCGTTTGTTGACTTCGATGGGAGGCATCCTCGATCTCTAACGACTCGGGGACTTTGACCAAGTCTTTCTCCGACATCCCCTCAGTTCGAGATGGAGCCTCGTCAAACACCATCGACCCAACTGCCTTTGAGGCATCGATGGTTTTCTTCACTCGGGCCACCAATATGGACCCGACATTTTCTTCTACCTCTTCATCTTCATCCCTTAGACGCTGAGCTGATTCTTCGGTAAAAGGGATGGTGTTCTTCATCGGCTTACGAGACGCCTTTATCTTAAGTTTTGGATCCTCGGAGGTATAGGCTATTTTTCTTTTGTTGTCCTTCGCCGGTTTTGGAGCCGGGGCCAAAATGTTTTCCTCGCCAGACGGAGGCCTCACGACCGCATCTTTGCCTAGGCCTACACACAAGGAATTTGGTTAAATAAAGGAAAGACATTTTGTTCGAATGATTGAAGACATGAGAAAGAGGATTACCATGATTTTAGCCTCTCATCGGCCCTTTGATAAGTCGCGCCACGAGCGCTCGACATATGTGGAAGTCGAAGCCATGTCCCGTACCCAGCTCTTAAGGTTAGGAACTGCACCGGGCATCCAAGCAGCTGCTATATCACAATAAGGGATATCGGTGAGAAAGAAACAAAGGAGAAAAACAATAGGAGCTAAAAACAGGATTGTACTTGCGCTTCATATTCCATTCCTCGGGAAATGGCATCTTCTCGGCCGGGATTAGGTCGAAAGTTTTTACTCGAACGAACCGACC
Organism: Nicotiana otophora; assembly: GCA_000715115.1. Taxonomy (NCBI): domain Eukaryota; kingdom Viridiplantae; phylum Streptophyta; class Magnoliopsida; order Solanales; family Solanaceae; genus Nicotiana; species Nicotiana otophora. Next base: position 101,315 of record AWOL01S0023977.1, read on the forward strand.
CATCCAGCCTCGGTCCATGTCCTCGTCTATGCTCTATAACAACACTTTGGTGGCCAGACGCTGGAGATTTATTAACCACCTCGATAGAGGCGGGGGCTGTAAAATCTAATGAGGTGGTCGAGGGTGAAAGACATCCCCTCGGCTTTGTTCATGAAGAAGCGGATCATAATAACGATCCGCCAAAAAGAAGGGTGGATTTGGCCTAGAGTTATTTGGTATTGGCGGCAAAAATCGATGACAACAGGGTCGAGGGGACCCAATATAAAAGGGTAAGTGTACACACTTAAAAACCCTTTCACATGGGTAGTAATATCCTCTTCGGGAGCCGGGATTATCACTTCTTTGTTCTCCCAGTCACAATCTTTCCTTAACCGCTCAAGGTGTCCCCCAGTTATCGAGCACATATACCTCGATACTAGTTCACTTCAACCGGGAACCGACGAGGCTTTATCGATCTTAAAATCAGAAGTACGAACACACACCCCGGGAACGCACTCCTCCGGTCGTGGCTCCACCGGTGTTTTGTCTCCGGCGGGACGCGAAGAAGAAGCACTTCCTTTTTGGGGAACGATTTTTGATGTTTTCGCCATTTGGATTTAAAGATTGAAAATAGAAGGAGGTGGCGAAGATTTGGTGTTTTAAAGAGAGATTTTGCAGTAAAAATCATATATTTACAGATGAAAAACTCAGAAGATAGAAGAAAGAACTTAGAAGATTTGGAAATTGAAGATTTAAAAGTAAAAAATGATAAAAAGAGGAGTTATTTATAGGGTTGGCAACGACGGTTCAATAGTAGCAATGGCCGACCACCGTCTGACATGCATTTAATACCTTGGTTACTGAACCGACGGGACATTTATCACGTACGTCATGGTCGGGCTCGATACAAACGTCAGTGTATATCGAGTCATACAACTTGCAAATCATGTCGTTTCTCGCCACATTCTTCCCGTGAAATGAGGGGACTATCTGTATACGGTCAAAACTGGTTTCGACCTTCGTATGATTAGTCAAGATTGGGACATAATGGATCGAAGGTCATCTTCATAATATCGGGTATGAGATCCGAAGCCAGGTTACCGAGCTCAAATTTCTGGGACCGATCAAATACCGAACTCGAAGTCATTACCGAGCTCAAATCCAAATCGAGCTATGATGCGAAGCGGCGTTATCGAGCTTGAGAACCAGAGACCGTCCAAAACCGAGCCCAAGTCAATACCGGGCCCCTTTGTCAATATCGGGCTCTAAATCTGGAAACCCACCAATACCAAGTCCGATCGAGGTCGAGCCAAGGGACAAGAGCTGTTACGGCCGCACTAAGGAGAGAGAATCTCGACGGGAATTAGGGAAAAACTATTCTATCACAGGCTCTCCACTATGTATTTTTAATTATATTCAAAGTAGGATCCCTCCACTATAAGAGGCATAGCTACTATTTCTGTAAAGGGGGACATCAAGGCATTGATACACTCTCATATTATTAATATTCACAGAGAAAAAAGATAGTGATATTTAGATTATCCTCTTGTGAGCTATATACATTGATTCATCTTGCTTGTTCATAAAAGAGCTTTCTATTTCAATCTGGTTGTTATTTCATTCTTCATACAGTCAATACTCAATATATTCATACTTACAATCCGATTTGCACCATTTTATACCACGTATCCTTAGAACTACGTATAAATTCAACTCTATCCGTTTTTCGGGTAAACAATTATTAGACTCCCAAAATGGAGTATAGAGATCTTAGACTCTAAGTTTGCCACCACATATATTTGATCCTTGATCCTTAGATTGCTTTCAGTGAATTTGTTGCCAAGTGATTGTTTGAGACAACAAAACTAGAGGAGATAAGTTTTTGTATTTTATGGATAAAATGACAATCAATCTATAAGTTGGTCCTCTCATGAATATTAGATCAAGAGCAACAAGTGCAATGCTTATTGCAGCTTTGTTGACACAAATCAATTTAATTTGCGTTGCCTTTCTGAAGTTCACTCCTCGAATAAATGTTATAGCTTTATAAGTTCACATGTTGCCGGAGCTATGCCTCTATGGAATTAACATTTGTACTTGACATGAGAACCATATCTTGATTCTTACCTTTTTTAGAAATATTCCATGAATGTGATTGATAGGACTAGCATTAATAGGTTGTATTTGACCCAAGTATCATAAATGAATATACTTGGGTGGTTGGATTCATCCTTGGGAGGAAGTCCCTCTTTTGGAACCAAGCCCTTACTCAAAGACTCAATTTTCCTTCTCTCTACCCGAACTTGCTCTATTCATATTTGTTGGCCGACTGCGCCTTTCACACGTTACCTGCATGACGCTAGAATATTGCTCGGCCTGGTGGCCTGGCAAGGAATGGCTTTTGCGATACTCACGCAACAANAAATCCAAATCGAGCTATGATGCGAAGCGGCGTTATCGAGCTTGAGAACCAGAGACCGTCCAAAATCGAGCCCAAGTCAAAACCGGGCCCCGAGTTAATATCGAGCCTGAGTCAATATCGGGCTCTAAATCTGGAAACCAACCAATACCAAGTCCGATCGAGGTCGAGCCAAGGGACAAGAGTCGTTATAATCGCACTAAGGAGAGAGAATCTCGACGGGAATTAGGGAAAAACTATTCTACCACATGTTCCCCACTATGTATTTTTAATTATATCCAAAGAAGGATTTCTCTACTATAAGAGGCATAACTACTATTTCTGTAAGGCATCCATGATTAAGGCATTGATACACTCTCATATTATTGATAGAGAAAAACATACTGATACAGATATAGAGAATATCCTCTTGCGAGCTTATACATTGATTCATCTTCCTTGTTCATAAAATAACTTTCTATTCAATTTGGTTTGCATTTCATTCTTTATACAGTCAATACTCAATATATTTCTACTCATTTTCCGATTTGTGCCATGTTATACCACGCACCGTTAGAACTACATTTAAATTCAACCTTATCCATTTTTCGGATAAATAATATGTCAAAAGATGTGTTCTTATTCAGAAGGACGAGCTAGAGTCTTTTCATTATTCACACAAAATAAATCGAATAGATATCTCATTTTTGAAAAAACAATGTTTATTTTTACCCGATTTCTTTATCACGGATAGACCGGCTACTAAGCTTTGCATTTTGATTTGTGAAATATTAATTATTCTATCCTGTAATTTTCAACGCAGTAGTAACTAGAACTAGCAAGAAGTGAATAGCACATAATAATTACAAAATTGTATATAATACATGTTTTTTTAATATATATATATTTGCGTACTTATTCGATATTAACATTCGGTGATCTAGTCTGTTTAGAGAAACTAAATTATTTAAAGATGGAACATGAGGATTCTCAATGATTTGATGATGGATTAGTTTAAGGAGTGGGAGTGAATAGGTGTATTCACATGGGGTTATGTGTCACCAATTGTACCCTAAAGTCTACAAAAATAAATCAAAATCACAGTGGCTAAGCATGTGGCACATGCTTGGCTAATGGACACACTCACTTACAAGTTACATTACATACTGCATCCCTTCAAAAAGATTAGGAAAAGAAATTAAGAAAGATGTGCAAATTTAGTAGTACCTCTCACGTCTAAGAGAATGGCTGCATAGAATATTGTTCTTTAAGTTCTGTTTTAGAAATCTATATAGTTAGAAAATGTGTGAAATATTACGTTTTGAAGTTAAAATTATTAACAAGTATTGAAAATTTTAGTTTTATTAAAGAAAAATGCTTGATCTTTATTAGGACAAGAGTGAGTTGCTTTAGTGATGTGCACCCTCCACTTCCAACCAAAAGGTTGTGAGTTCGAGTCATCCAAAAAGCAAGGTGGGATTCAAAAAGCAAGGTGGGGAGTTCTTGGAGGGAGGAAGTCGAGCGTCTATCGGAAACAGCCCTTGGGTTGTTGTTGTTGCTTGATCCTTATCAGTTCTTGGAGGGAGGGAGTCGAGCGTCTATCGAAAACAGCCCTTGGGTTGTTGTTGTTGTTGCTTGATCCTTATCAGTTCTTGGAGGGAGTGAGTCAAGCGTCTAACGAAAACAACCTCTGGATTGTTGTTGTTGTTGCTTGATCCTTATTAGATTTAGAAAGAGAGAAAATGTGTGTGTATTGGAAGAACTTAGCAAAGCAAAAGAGAATTAAATTGACAGGGATAATAAGGAGCTTTCATCTGCTTTTATGCCTTGTTATTGTCTTTCTATTTCCAAAAGAAATTCTTCGGGCAAGCGGCGGACGGCATCTTTCGGCTAATTTAACATTAAGGCTTTATTAATTATGATCACATAAAGCACATCATAGAATCAAACTGCACTACAATTCTTAACTAGTTCGAATCAGTTAAAAAGAATTTCCTTTATCAAATTCATTCTGTTCAGACTGTTAAATGTTGAAAAGACTCAAAATAATTAACACTATAGTTAAAAGACATCTACAATCAAACATCTCTATAACAGACTCGTTTATTTCGAAATTTTTTGGCTGTTATAGTGAAGTGCTATTATAGAGGACATATATTATATCATAATATAATATTCAGTTCCGAGAAAAACTCGGCTTTTATAGTAAAGGACTATTATATAAGGATGCTGCTATAGAGAGGTCTGACTGTGCTTTTTGATATAACCCGTAAAACACATTGAAAAATTCCTTAACAACATCGTTCAAGAGTTTTTTCGAGGCATCGCAGTACATTAATTGGAATTCACAGTTCCAGTCAACAAGCAAATATAGAAAGCTTTAGTAACTTTTATTTTTATTTTATATATAATATTAGCATGCGATGAGTTTAATTTTTTTATGATATATACTACCGTCTTGAATTGAGTTTAAATGACAAAATATGATTAATGAGAATTCATATAATTGGGCCAACTTAGGTGAAGCAATATTAGTATATGCATTTTCCTTGGTTCATTTCTTCTAAACTACACCAGGTTGAGACTTTCAATTTGGTTTATATCGATTTGATTCAGAAGCAGCTTTAACTTTGGGATCAAAGTTAATTATATTTCAATGGATCCCATAAATTTAAACTAGCCATAAAAAAACTTGGAAAATCAAAGCATTCATTAAGCAACCTTTCATGAGATACACATTTGACAAATGGGAAAATAAAACATTCCCATCATAGTTCATCATTACTCAAGGGAAGAAAAATAAAAACAGTTCAAATCAATATGTTCAGTTTACAAGTAAATAACCTGACAAACAATTGACTTTTCCATGTTGCCTTTACTAAAATATATGTAAAGCAACAATATCCTGAAAATGAGATTCCTACTAAAATCATCTCATATTCAGGATTTACACCGAGGCAGATTCACAATAAGCACTCCCTCATGAGTCTCATACTTCTCCCCCTCAAAAGCTTGAGAAAGTGAACAACTACAATGCTTTAAAACACGAAGCCGATGCACTCGACTAGAGGTGAGTAGCACAAAGGAAACAAACTACAGTACTAATTGCCTGGAGTGACCAAATTGCCTTGGGCCCTAAAAATCACCCAGACAGTATAACTTGACACGGGCTACTAGTCCTCGACGAAAAAAGGACCAAGGACAGACACATGGACATGTAGTTTGATTAGCCACATGTTAGACGATATAACCTAATTTATATGCTTGTTAATCTCAGATAAATTTACCAACCCCCATTACCCTGTGACACATGCTTCAGGGAGCAGCTAAATAGCCGAGGGCTTGGAAGTCTATAATCCCAAAATGAATGCATGTATCTCAGACCAACTGGAGACAGTGTAAAGAATGCCAGACATTCCCTTCAAACCACCTTCAGCTAGCTCCCTCTGTTTTGTTACCAAACCGGAGAACAGTGGAACAAAAGAAATACCAAACTGTTCACCTAATCTTCTAAGGCCAGCACTCAGACCAATCACAATCCCCACGTCTGCATGGAGCAGGCAAAGCAAGTCACCGACGGAGCCTCCAACATAAACTGTAGTATGTTTGCTATTACTCTCACGGGACTTCAGGATGTCGTTAAAGGCTTGAAGCTTGTCCATAGGAGATTCCATCTTCTTAATCATGTCACCAGTGGTAACAGATCCTTCATAAGGTAACTCATTTGAGTGCACATTTAACACTGGTAAGACCCCTGCTGATGGAAGAGGATGTCAACCAATAGCTTCTAACTTAAAGAATTCAATCTATATCCAACTGAGAAAAATTCCAGATATCATTTTTTTAAGGCAGTAAATAATCATAATCATGTGGGCTGATGGCCGGCCCACGTATCTATTGGTTACACCCTAGTTGTCACAAGTTCATTATTTATCTCTTTAGCTCAAATCTGCTCAATTCGATTAGATAGAAAACCGGACATGAACTATCATATCAACTAACCAACCCATTCTTATATCCCCGCGTGCATTTTTTACATTTTTTGGGTTGGTACGAAAAGATGAAGTTACATTCTCGTGCTTTGATCACATTCAGCCTGTTATTATGTTACAGAATTGGAGACGTTTTCCTTGCTTTGTGTTCTGCAGCAATGTATATCTTTCCAGATAAGGAATTAATGGAGTGCAAAGGTATACCTGATGAAAAAGCTGATCTGATCAGATCTCCGGACCAACAATATGACAGTACATGAACATCTGCATGCAAGTTTTCAGTTCCAAGTATTTCTTGAAAAATGTTTTTGCAACCATTTTGAAAGATGAGGCGTTCCCCAGCCCGTTTTATGTCTTCCTGACTCAACCCTCTTAATACACCAGAACGAACCACCATATCATTTGCTCTCCTTTCAAAATCAGACAGCTGCTCTAGTGCTTTACACAGACCCTCATAATCAAATCTCCCAACTGCCATGAATTTGGAGATATTTTAGGACTTCTCATTGTCGTGATACAAAGAGGCATCTACAAAAGAACAGACGAAGACTACATACCTGTTTCACTAGGTATGATGCTTTCTATGCATTGCTCGTATTCCTCAATATACTTGCTAGAAAGATTGCTCCAAGTGGCCCGAAGATCAGCTGCAGAAACACGAGGGTACAGGGTTTCACAATCATCTAGATCACTCTTTGCTGCTGCTATGATGGCAACATCGGCCAAAAGGGCAGATGAATCAACAGCACTGCACGTCATGTCAAAATCACAAAACATGGTAAGATTGCATCCTGCTGGTTCTTGGACTTGAGAAATGGGGGTTACAGTGGACTGGGTAATTGGCTGAGCAGAGATGAATTCCAATTCAAGTTTCATAGCTTGGTGATACAGCCTTTCGACAACATCAAGTTCTTCACCAGTCAAACAAACACTTAGTTTATCCAGTAGGTCCTCAATCCTTGAAGCATATGCCTAAGCACAGAACCATTACAAGGGAACGGTTAGACAAATTTCAACTACAGAATACTCTTTGTATTTGGATAAGAAATTCCTACCAAAATGAAAAATAATGCATTGCTCAAAAACCAGACACACCTCAAAACTTTCTGAGCATAGACAGTCAATCCATCTCTCATAGATGTTATTGTTCTCTTCAGGGACCAAAACAGACTTAATCTCCTTGCTAAGAAAGCTGTAAAGCCTCATACAGGGTGCAATTACACTAAGTGCATAAGCCGCAAGCCTTGTCTTCTCAAAAGGGGTCACAATTTTACCGGTAAACTTTTCCCCTTCAACTTTTCCTGCTGCTGTGGCCAGCAAAAAGTCAGTGTATCTAACTGTGGCACTGTCACAAGTGCTATTATTTGGAAGTTCAAAGCCCCATTCCTGCATTATGATGTATCTGTTAAAAGCTGAAGAATCGACATCGCTGATAAATAATACTAATAACATGGACACCTCTAAATGCTGATATGGTTAATGCAAGAACAGCTGCTCTTTGGACTTTGTCCTTCCTTATAAAGAGATTCTAGACCGGTTGAAGAGGTTTGGAGAAGTGAGCACAAGCCCATTAAATCGCTGGACTCTCATCTAAAATTCTTCTAGCAGTACAAAATTTGCACTACCAGACAACCTACTAGATCAACTATTTATCCAGTAAATTTCACGTTCCGTTACACTACCCTTTTCAATTAAGGTGGGACAAGAGATAAGATTGGGGGG
>AWOL01S0023977.1:109547-137785 GCA_000715115.1 Nicotiana otophora
GGCTTTGTCCTTCCTTTTTCTTTGAAGATGCCCAGTCCAGCTTGCGCACACCTCAATCATTCCACCACCAGCAGAGGTACAGGGTAACTCTACACACCAAGACTTAGGCACATGAGAAAAAATCACCTAATCTTTTATGTCTCTGCTCGGATTCGAAACCTGATCTCAAAGGTTTTCACTTATTTTATTGACCACTAAGCTACAACCTTTGGATGCATCTCAATCTTTCGCCTTTCCTCAATCAGGAGATGGAAAAAAATGAAACCGAAATTATATACTTCCTCCTTTTCAATTTATGTGAACCTAATTGACTAGGCACGGAGTTTAAAAAAAGAGAGAGGACTTTTGAACTTGTGGTGTAAAATGAAGCACATATATTTTGTGTGGTTATAAATCATTGCATAAAGGTAAATTGTTTCCCAAATACGGAAAGAGCTAACTCTTTTTGGCATGGACTAAAAGGAAATAGGTTCACATAAATTGAAACGGAGGGAGTATGTGATATTAATCACAAAGACCTTGAGTTAGAGAAAATTTGCACGTGATCCTCTACCAATTAACCAAAGAGTGTTACATCTATTTATGAAACTGAATTACCAATTCATATTAACTTCCCAAGTTAAAAATCCAACAAGAAACCCATCCATTACATGCTTTTAAATGGTTAACCTGAATTTCGATATGAACAATCAACCGATTACACCTCAATCACAGACTAGTTGGATCAGTTATATATAAACCTTAAGCATCCACCTGTTCTATTCGCGCCTATCTATTGGCCTTTTAAGACAAATAGGGGGTTCTCGAAAACTAAAAGTTGTCCAAAAGCCACACTTATTCCTATACAAGTCTCTAGTCGGACTAACAAGACTATGTAATAACAACCACTACACCTTAATCCCGACTAGTTAAGAACATCATTTTCTTCCATTTTGATTTACTCTATCAATTCATATGAACATAGACAGAATAAACCAGGAATTTCAGGTGTAGCTTACCCGCACAAGATCATCTTGATCTTTAAGCTTCCTCAAGACACGCTTTCTCAAATCACGGATAGCTTCCTTGTCTTCGTCGTCATCCGCAAAATCCTCCGCCAACTCATAACTGCCAAAAGCAAACGGTTAATCAATAGATTCAATAGAACTCCTCATGGATTTATCTTTTTTATAATATGTATATTGATGAATTAAAAAAGTGGGGGCTTACGCCTGAGCAAAAGCTTGAAGGAAATAGACATCTTGAGAGATACAGTGAAGAAATGATTTAGAATCCAAAGTCCCAGATGCCAAACACACAATAAAAGGAGTATAAAGAGCACAAAGTGATTCGTTCTTGAACTTGACCCAAAGCCTCTTTGCTATCCCACCATCATCTGGGGTTGCTTGGAATCCTTCCATATCAAATCTTAGCTTCTAACCAAAAGTAGCAACACTTAGCTGCTAAAAAAGATGTGAACTTTGTAAACAACTTTGACCCGTCAGTTGAGATTTATCCGACACCTATGTTTGTGGGATGTAACTTAGTCAAGATTTTGGGTCGAAAAGTAGCTAACTTTCCTTGAAAGAGTCGAAAAGGGCGTGTAATTAGAGACGTGAGAAAAGTGGGCGTTTTTATAGATATTGGGTCTCACCACAAATGGGAATGCGCGTTTGTGTAGTGAGAAAGAGTAAAGGAAGGGGACTAAGTCTGAGTTGGTCACTCACGGATTAATGGGTAAATTCAATTCAAAGGTCGACTCCTCTGACCAAAGAAAGAAAGAACTGTAGAGATGAAGAAGAAAAACGAAGAAAGAAAGGAGAGGAGAGGATCCGTGACGTGTTGGAGAAAGCAAGGAATCAAAGAGTTAAAAAAGAAGGGGGTGGGTGTTGGGACAAGGGGATTAATTGGGACAGCTAACGGCGCGCTAAATGCGGTGTCAAGTTGCAGAGTACGTGAATATAATACGGACAACCTAATACAGTACTTTCATTGAAGCTGCCCGCCGCTTCCTTCATTCCCTCTCTCTTGTGAATCCAATAGAATGATGTTTTCACACAAATCAAATCATTCATTAAATATCCATATTAATTACAGATTGATAATCTCAAATAAAAGAAAATAATTTGATTAATATGTTAAAGTTGATCAATTTATAACACCAAGCAAGGTAAAAGGGATAAACGCATAGAGGTATCGGAAGATTGATCAAGTAATTTAATCTTAATAATTAAAAAATTCAAGTGACAATGCATTTCAGTTAATTATTAATTAATTGATAATTGTTCTATGCAAATTTATGAAAATAATGTAAGATTGACTTATAGCATGTTTGGCCAAACTTCTAAAATCCGCTTATTTTGAGAAGTGTTTTTTTTCAAAAAAGTACTTTTGGTGAGAATCGGTTTGTGTTTGACTAATTAATTTGAAAACACTCTTGAACAGTAATTAATGTTTGGCCAAACTTTTGAAAACTGCTTCTAAGTGTATTTTTCTCAAAAGTGCTTCTCAAAAATGTACTTTTGGAGAGAAACTATATTTTTCTGCTTCTCAAAATCTACTTCTGATTCCCCTCAAAAGCACTTTTTTCCTTCTAAAAGCTTGGCCAAACACCTCAATTTTTGGTTAAAAGTACTTTTGGCCCCAAAAAAGCTTGGCCAAACATGCTATTAAAGTACATGCTTTTCGTGATACTCCCCATCTCAATTTAACTGACACACTTTCCTTATTAGTCTGTTCCAAAAAAAATGATACATATATTTAAAAATAATTTAACTTTAAAATTTTTATTTTACCCATTTTATCCTTGATGAAAAGTTTTTATAGCCACACAAATATTATGACCTCACAAAGTTTTTATCCTTTAAGCTTTTGGGACTACATGTTTCAAAAGTCTTCTTTTCTTTCTTAAACTTTGTGTCAAGTCAAACTATCTCATCTAAATTAAAACAGATGGAGTAATAAGTACTGGTGTATAACATTTGAATAAGATTGAAATTAAAAGGAATATAGGGAATTTGTAATTTGTGAATAACATTTGTGCAATAGTACTATGTAAGTTTAAACCGTTATCATTTTCAAATTTAGAATTGTTTTAAAGGTGAAGTCAAAAGCTTTACGATAATTGCACAAACTACTGAGTTTGTATTATAAACAGGTTAATAAAATTTCAAATGTCAAAACTCAAAAATATTTTTGGATTTTTTCTTCAACCAAATGCCATTAGGGAAAAGTTTTTCTATTATTGCAAAAACTAAAAATACTACTCCAAATGTGTTTTTAGTTCTTGCAAAAAAATTGAAAACCTTTGTTTATTGGTCGAATTCTTTTTCGAAAGCATTGAAACAATTTTTAATACTTTTTGAATAAACCATAATTTCAAATCCTTAGATTTTTCTCTATTACAAAAAGTCAAAATGGTTGACCAAATCAAGCCTTCCAAGATAAGATCACTTGGACTAATTATTAGCTCAAAATAATTCACGAGAGAGTTTTGCCCAAGTGATAGATTTAGGATATTAGACTCATATAAATTTTCTGTTACCGTGAAACAACAACAACAACAACAACCACCCAGTATAATCCCACTAGTGGGGTCTGGGGAGGGTAGTGTGTACGCAGACCTTACCCCTACCCTGGGGTAGAGAGGCTGTTTTCAATAGAAACTCGGCATCCTTCCCTCCAAGAACTCCCCACCTTGCTCTTGGGGTGACTCGAACTCACAACCTCTTGGTTGGAAGTGGAGGGTGCTTACCATCAGAGCAACCCACCTTGTCTTTCTGTTACCGTGAAACAGTCAATAAAAAAATCATTTTCAGCAACACAGTTAAACATAGAATTTTTAGAGAAAACTATAAAAGAGTGACTCCAGTAAAGTGGATTGTTTTTAATCCGCTCCTTAACCCTTATTGACGAGACAAACTTTAGATGAATGAGTTACAATTGAAAAATATATATTTTTAGTTGTTCTAAAAAAATAGCCGACTAAATATATATATGTGCAATATTTATAAAAATATACATATTTTATATACCTTTTGGCTAGATAATACAATTAGTTTCGGCCGAGCTGCCAATTTTATCACATCCCAACCGCGAGAGGTGCGATCCGGCACATGATGCCCGAAGACCCGTGAGAACTAACATCCAACTTAGACCCTTCGTCACGAGATCTGGGCCAACAAGGCCTCCAAGTATGATACCAAAATTAAGAAAATCTTCACAAATGACCGTGGAAGAAACTTTAACATTTTATATATACACCATTGTTGCCAACAGAGTTATAACCAACATTTATATACACACAGGACACTAGTATGCAAGCCTCCACAATACATAACTTGGTTTGGACAGGGCCACATCATACCCAAAATAATAAAGACATGTACTCCAGTACCTATCGACTTATGTTCAGCTACTCCGGAGAAGTGGAGTGCAACAACTAACAGGTGAAACGGGCACCCTACTGAAGAGGCATGTCACCGGATCTATCTGTATTTATGGGCATAAACATAATGCCTAGAAGAAAGGGGTATCAATACGAAAGATGTACTGAATATGTAAGACATGTAATGTAGGTAAACCAAAGACTTATTATAATAGATATAAATACAAAATTTCGAACTGAATACCGAAGACAAGCCACTGGGGCATACACTGCGGAAACCATGAACTATAAGTGCGTGCAAGTTTTTGTAAAAGTCAAGCAATGCATTAAACATAATATAGTAATATTCCACCGCTCTTGAGACATATCATCTAATATCATGTTCAACCACGCTTTGGGGCATATCATATCGTATCCGATCTCAGAGAGTACTCGGTAAAGTTTATATCTTCATCACATCGTACCCGGCCTCAGGAAGTCTCGGTTGTACCCGATCTCAACAGGACTTGGCGTACCCGGCCTCAAAGGGACTCGATCGTACCCGGCCTTAGAAGATCTTGATTGTACCTGGTCTCAACAGAACTCGGCGTACACGGTCTCAAGAGGACTCGATAATATCACATAATACACCATTCCATACCCAGTCTTGTAGAGGACTCAGTCATACCCGGCCACACGAGGGCTCGGTAAATACTTCACATTATGTCTCATCACACCCAACTGATCAGTGGATGCACGATATGTATCGTACCCGTCCGACTGTAGCGCAACTCGATAAAGTAAAATAGATACATATATACACGTGCAATGCAAGATCAATTTGAAGAGATATCAAGATTAAACTTTAAAAAATTTACATTTCACGGCCTCTTGATACCATTCGGGAACATCTCAAACTTGAAAAAAATTGCAACTGACAAAGAATTATAAGAACATGAACATCATTATCAAGAAAGACTTAGAACAATTCAGTTTTACAACAAAAGGATTTTTCATAAGGGATAGCTTGCATCAAGACATGCCAATGAAAGAAAATTGCCTTACATACCTTTTTGAAGGGCTAGTTATGTTTTTTTTGAGTTCTTACATTTCTATAATGATTCACTTCAACGGAATCTCCAAAATCAGTATAACAAGAAGGCAAATGACTCAGTGATGGTAACGAGATTCTTTACGTTAAATTCAGCTAGGTTCGCCTTTGATTATGCCTTGAATCGTTTAAGAGTTCTTAAAAGAAACCCAGGAGATGATTTTTGTGTAGAATGAAAGAGAAGAAAGTTGTACTGCTTTTTATATCAAGTCTAGAAATTTCACCGCCTTCAATACTAAACGGGTCGCCTCGCACCGGCCATTGCGTCCTGTGGGGCAGGTTGTACAATCTGATGGAATGCGTAATCACCCTTTGTCCCCATAACGTGTCGCCGGTCGATTGGTTGCGCGTAAATTCATCATTAGTTTTCAACTTTTTACGAGAGAAAAAGTGTGGGGTGTAACAAATTTTGTATTTTCCCCGTCATAATTCTATTTTTTCTTCAACAATCTGTTTTATTAACTCAACTATTAACTTAGTTTAAATTTGACTCAATTAATCCATCTGCAGATACAAATGAGGGCTAATGTACAAGTCTTTATCAAGAGAAAATCTCACTTTATACCCATTAAGCCCAAACTATTTACTCTTTAATACCCAAGCCCAAAAGATTTACTTTTTTTACCTATACGGCCTAAACTATTTACCCGTCTACCCAATCCCCTTTCCCTTTTTAATTTCTCTAAATAAGTAGAGTCCTACATCCCAAACGTTCTTTTCCTCTTTCAAAAAAGCACGCATAGCTTAGTCTTTTTAGTGGATGATTAAAACCCAGTACAAGCCCATGCCTTTACCTAATATTTTCTTAGAATTTTCTATATAAATTTTAAAAGACAAGTTTTCGTATTATTTTACATGAGTTTCACTCCAAAATCCTTTTTCTATATTAGTATATTATGTTTTGTGTATTTATTTGTATTCCTGAGCCCATGTTGTTGTGGTTATATATTAAGCTTCCCAGATCAAAAACATTGTGTCATTGAAGACCCACCATTGTTGAGATTGAAGCTCCTAAATTAAAATTTTATTTTTAAGATTTGATGTTTAATTTAAAGTGGGTGCTGTAAAATATTACTTGTAGTACTTTCAGGAAGTTTATAGTAAAATTTATTCGCATTTGGAGCTGATTTGAGGTGATTGAGATCGAATATGTTTAGCTGAAAATCGAAAAACATAGTTACCCAACAGTATACCGCTACGGTATACAGTATGTTGTAGGAGTATATAGCTATATTGTAATAGTATACCGTTATAGTATAAAATATACCGCAATGGTATGCTGTAATAATGGAAGAAGAACACAGTTACCTAATAGTACATCGCTACAATATATAATATACTGTAGGAGTATATAGCTATACTGCAACAATATACTATTATAGTATATAATATATTGTAATGGTATACTGTAATAATATGCAATATACTATAACAATATGCTGTAATAGTATACAATATACCTTAATAGTATACTTCGACTGCTATTTGTTGAATTATCTAGGTGTTATTGTTCAAAGCTAAAGTCATGGTTATAGTAACATTATATTGTTACAGTATACAATATAATATAATAGTACACTGTAATAAATAAGTAATTTTTTAATTTCTTTTAATTTTTCCAACTATGTCCTTGCAAATATTTTCTTAAATGAATTTTTTTATGGAGTTCCATAAAAATAATATTCATTGTATAAGTAGATGTAGGAAGTCATAAAATAGTAATGTAGCTATTTGGTATATTTATATGCAGTTTTGGTATACTATTGTGACAAGTATTTTACAATAACATTAAATACTAACATATGATTTTATTATACTAATATACCATTTTATTATAATGATATATAATTTTGAATCCTATGTGCTAAAAATATTTACAATAATACATACATTTTAAAAAAAATGAAAATGCAATGAAAAAAAAAGAGAAGAGAAAACAAGTATAATGTATAAGTTGTTTTAATAATTGATTTAAAGAATAAAAAAAAGAGAAAAAGAAAGACAAATAGTGTATTATACTATCAGTTATATTAAAGAAGGTGAATAAATATTAAATATATCAGCTATATTTTATTATTATATATATAAAAAAGAATAAAGAAAAGGAGCAAAAAAGGGAATGTAATTAGATTATGTAGAAATAAAGTAAAATAAAAAAGGAGCTAAATTAATTTATGAAAGGAAGAAGAAATAAAGAAAATGAACAAAAGAAAAGAAAAAAGCGAAAAAATAAAATAAAATAAAGGAGCCAAAATTGTGTATGGAATCAGATTATTTGAAAATAACAAAATAAAAAACATTATGATTTTAAAAAAGAACAGAAAAGGAGTAAAAAGGAAAAAATAAAGAAAAAGGAGAAAAAATAGCCAATTATCCACAAAAGCTACAATGGGTAGGAAAAATAATTAGTTTAATGGGTAGAAAAATAAATATGTAGACAAAAGTAATTAGTTTGGTTTTTATGGGTAAAGTTATAAAACTCCCTTTATCAATTGCTCAAACATCTAGTGTTTTTATTGGGCTGCTATTAGAGCCAGCCCAAAACTTGATAAAAGCCCAGATAGGATTTTCAGCCCATCTAGTTAATTAAAGTTGGCGGGAGTGTATTGTCTGGTGGTTGGCTCAAAAATCAAATGGTATGGGTAAGCCAATCCATTTGAAAAAATCTAAAAGAATGTTAGAAGCGAATGGCTGTCGTTGTTACAACCAGCCACTCTCTCTTACCACATCAACTGTTTTTTTAGTTCCCTCTGCTCCATTCTCTCACTTTCTCTCTGCACTTTTCTAATGGCTACTCTTCAGTCTCTTGCATTCTCTCCTGCACTTTCTCACAGTTCTCATCAACCTCGCTCTCTTTTGGGTATGTTTCCTTCAACTTAATGTGCTTATGTATCTTGACTCTCTTTCCTTTAATGGCCGAGTTCTTTCAATAATTCTTGGTTTATCAGTATATCTCGTTAAGTTCCGTAAGGAGTTGTATTTCTAGTTTTCTTTTTACGTTTTTTGAGTAACTAATGAGGTGGGTATTTGTGCATTCATCTTTTTGATAATCTTCTTTCTGGGATAATTTGTACTGGAAATGTAATGCAGCTGAATGTTAAACTTGGAAATTAGGGCCACAAGACCTGCAGTCTAGTGGCACTAGTGGAAGTTTTCCACACAATAGGTGTGAGTTCAATTCTTGTTGTCTCCCTTTTCCGATGTAATAGAAAAAATTAGGAAATTAGGGATCATAGTTGATTCAACAGCAACAATTACACCTCAATCCCAAACAAATTGGGTTCAGCTATATGAATCCTCATTGACCATGTTTCTCCATTTAAAATCATCTCAGGCCAACATTACAAAATAAAAATAAAAAGTACTAGAAGTTCTCTATATTTCCTACTGGTATAAGAATAATAGGGCTAAGAAACTCCTGGATAGCATAGTACCTAAAGTAAGCATATTAAAACGACTATCATAGTTAATTCAAGATCAATAATTATTGTTTGTGTTCTGTACTGTAGGAATAGCATCAGGGGTGGTTCATCAAAGTGCAGGATCTTCATTCAATGGCCAGCGCTTGTGCCTAACCCGTTCACGTTTTGCTTCCAACATCCAAAACCAAAAAATGTCCAGACTAAGTATAATGATGGTTCAGCCAAAAATTCAGTTCATACAAGGAACTGATGAACAGACAATACCAGATGTGAAGCTAACCAAGTCAAGGGACGGGACTAATGGTATGGCCATATTCAGGTTTGATAATCCCTCCGTATTCGACTCATCTGGTGAAGTTGGGGATATCACTGGATTCTACATGATTGATGAGGAAGGGGTTCTTTCATCAGTTGATGTAAATGCCAAATTTGTTAACGGAAAGCCTGCGGGAGTTGAAGCTAAGTATATAATGCGGACTCCACGAGAATGGGACAGGTTCATGAGATTTATGGAGCGGTATGCTAATGCAAACGGATTGCAGTTTGTTAAAAGTTGAGATTGTATGTTTTCTTTTTATTGCCCGACCAATTTCTTGAAATTTTTGTCTGTCATATTGGTTTATGAGTAATTAGTTCAAAAGGTGTAAACTTGAAAAATCTTCTTAGCGACATGCTGATAAGTGACAAGATAGCTGCATCCATTTACAGTTAGATGTTACTTCTAGTTCCTTTTATAGCTTTCACTATTCTCTTTCTTCGTGATATTTGTTCATTTGTGATGGTTCCTTTAGTTTGTTATAGATGGTTCACTTCCAAGTCCAAGTGCAAACTTGTGCTTGGTCTAATCTATTTATACATGTTACAACTTGAACATTGAGGAGATAAATGTACTTGGTAAAACACATTGCTTTCAAATGATTATCATTCATTTCTTCTTTATCGAAAGATAAAGATGATCTTTGCCTGTCAGCTGTATATGCTCTAACATCAGTTTCTAATAAGATTGTGAAATTCCTAATGGAAGTTTTGAACTAAGACAATAAACATTTGGTGCTATTGTTGTGACATTGGTGATAGCCTTCACTTCGTTGATGCCCATGTGACTGAAATAGGACTCCTGACTTTGTTGGCTTTATTTCCTAGATTGACCCATGTCAATTGCCCCTCTGCAAAACTCATCCTTTGAGATCCATTTCTTTTCCTTGACATAAACCAAACTCTGTAACTTAAGCTTTGGTTTGCATGTTTAAATATCAGGCGACGTGGTTTGACTCTCACTTTGACTCCCTCAGGTGGCACAATGTCAACTGAGTAAACAGAATTAGGGTTCCCTACGTTTGCTACTCTCCTCTTGATCATCTTTCTCGTCATTCCTGCCCTGAAAATTACTGAAATTGAGGGGTAATTCAGGCTGAAACCCCTCTCCTTCTGTAAAATGTCACGGCAGCTGACATTCCTATGAGTAATGCTGAAGACTTCAGAATTTCTGTACCCAATAGTACAGAGGTGAGTGATATATTCATCAACCCGGATGTCATATATTAGTCCAGGATCGATGGCTCTTTCTGGTTTTACGTGTCCAGCTCCAGTTGCAAAAAGCTTAGCCGGTGCATCTCCATCCATGATTGGTTTTCCCAAGTGGTCAGTTGTATCTGCAGTGGTCACTAATGCGGATTTGATTGCTGCTGGAGTCCATCTAGGATGAGCTGAGTGGAGCAATGCGGCAATTCCACTAACATGAGGACAAGCCATAGAAGTCCCTGACATAACAGTGAAATTTACTCTTCTTGAATCCTCTGGAAGGCCACTGGGGCCTAAGTTTTGCGGCCAAGCGGCTATTATGTTTACCCCTGGAGCAATCAAATCGGGTTTGAGAATTGAAGGATCGGTATAACTTGGCCCCCTTGATGAAAATTGAGCTACCCCAGGTGCTCTTGACTTTCCTATTACCGTTCCTCCAAATATGAATCGAGCTGTTGGCCTTTTTGTCGAGTTCAGATAGTTTTGTAATTGAGTTGATTCATCGAAGCCAATCAACGTTGCTGGAATGACATGGACATCGACAGAATCTTCCTCTAAATTTACTGCTGTGTTTACTAGGATCATAGCAGCACCACCTGCCTCCTTTACAACCTGCCCTTTTTCTGCCCTTCCATTGACTCCCCTATTACACACAACCATTTTTCCCTGGACTTGTTCTCTTGAAAGCGATCCTCTCAAGCAAAATTCACTTCCCTTGTCCGCATTCTTGATATAAACGAGTTCAAGACTCTTACCTGAGCAGCTTGGAACTTGCTTCCCGGGGTACAAAGATTCTCCATACAGGAACTTTCCATTGCCTAACTTAACTAATGCTGGAAATCTCCTGTCAAGTGTGCTAGCGCCAACAGTGGCAATCCAAGGAGCCCCATTGGCTACTGAACTTTGGATTGGACCATTATTCCCGGCTGCACATATAACTGAAATTCCATGCTCCATGGCTCTAAAACTGCCAATGGCAATAGTATCATCATAAAGTGGAACGGGGAAGCCACCAAGTGAGAGTGACAATATGTCTACTCCATCTCTTATGGCTACATCCATTGCTGCAAGTATATCAGAGCTGTAACAACCACTGAACCAGCAGACTTTATATATTGCAATGTGGGCACCCGGGGCCATCCCTCGTGCCTCCCCCGCTCCATTTCTAAGCACACCAGCCATTGGCACCGCAGCTCCTCCAGCAGTGGATGCTGTATGTGTGCCATGGCCATGGGAATCCCGAGGTGACACATATTCCTCCACTAAATCTGGTGACCATGTCATTGAGGCCACACGATGTCCTTTGCTGAAAAACCTCGCGCCAATAATCTTGCGATTGCAGCTTGACGAATTGAAATCCTGTCCTCCTTGACAGATACCCCTCCATTTCTGTGGAACAGGAGGCATTCCATGATCATCAAAACTTGGACTTTCTGGCCAAACTCCAGTGTCTAACACTCCAATGATCGCCCCTCGACCAAATCCAGACTTCAACCAAGCACCTTCTCTCGTCGGACTTAGTCCCAAGAACATATATGAATAAGTAGTTTGAACTTCAAGCCTCCTCTCTGCACGTATCGATAACACATCGTTGTATTTCCTTAAAGACTCGAGCTCAGCTTCAGTGAGTTGAGCTGCAAAGCCTTCCATAGCAGAATGGTAGGAGTACAAAAGGCGAGAAGACGAGTCTTCTCCAGAGGAAATGGCTTTTGCAAGGAAAGAGAGGTGCCATTGAAGCTTAGAGCTAAAAGGGGGTCTTGTTGCTCCATTTGGATGCAACTGAACAATGTACGTTTGCAAATCTTGAGCTTGTATGAAAACAGTACAGAGTAAAATACAGAGAAAGGAGAATTGGGTACTGGATTCCATTGAAGTAGTATTGGCTTAACTATGCTTGGAAAAGAATGCATGTTTCTTGGAACAAAGAATGAGGTATTTGAAGGGGTTGAAGAGAATTCAAAAATTGGGTGTTGGAGACATGTCTGAGCCTCTGAAAGAGAAGAAGAAACTCGTGAAAATATATGAGCTCTATATCACGAGTATCATTTGTCAAGAAAGAGGAGAGAAGCAGAGAGGATCAGATACAATATTTTAGTATTATACGAGGAGCTGAAGGTCTCGCCTATGTATTCACGAGATATTGTGAAACATTTTAAGAAACATTCTCAATTTCAAGTTTTAGATTTAGAGGATGTCCCTTTATTTAATAGATTCATTTGTTAGACAAGAATACACAAATGCATTTATGCTCAGGCGCCAAACTTCACCATGTCTGAGATCCTGCAGTGGGAGCATTCAATTGAGTCACGCCACGCTTAGCTCTCCTTGCACTTTTACGTAGGTCTCTGCCAGGGGCGGATTAAGGGGGCGGAAGGTTCACCCGAACCCCCTTCGCTGAAAAATTACACTATATATATAAGCCAAAATCTGCTTTTTATCTCTATATATTGAGTTTTGAACCCCCTTGACACAGTCTAAAATTGTAGCTTAGTGGTCAAGGGGGTTTAAAATCTTTGAAAGGTCATAGGTTCAACTCTCACTAACTACGATCTTTTTTTTCTTGAACCCCTTGACGGAGATCCTGGCTCCGCCACTGATCTCTGCAATGGAATGGCTGCTCTACATTTTGGCCCACTAATACTAGGATGTTGTTTTTGTTTTTATTTTTTCAGGAATTAAATATACTTCAAGTGAGTTTTTTTTTCTTTTTGGGGTTGGGGGTTTAAAAAGAAATGATGGGGATTGACTCGATAGAGGGTACATGATATTTGTTTGGAAAAATATATCTGCGGTTGGTGTTTACATCAAATCAATAAATACATGATAGGTGTTTTTTAGAATATACTTCAATCAATAAAACCCTATGTAACTTTATCTTAATATAACATTGATTAACTAAGATAATTTGATGTAAACACGTGGGAAAACATTTTTCTGTTTAGTAAGATTGTGACCTTATATTCTAGTGGTGCATATTAGACTTGCAATCTTAAGTTGCAACTTCAATCTTACACGATGTGTTAATTATGCGGGATGAAAAGAGAAAAATGCTAAATCAATTGAATTTTACCAACTTCAATCTCACTAACTACGATCTTTTTTTTCTTGAACCCCTTGACGGAGATCCTGGCTCCGCCACTGATCTCTGCAATGGAATGGCGGCTCTACATTTTGGCCCACTAATACTAGGATGTTGTTTTTGTTTTTATTTTTTCAGGAATTAAATATACTTCAAGTGAGTTTTTTTTTCTTTTTGGGGTTGGGGGTTTAAAAAGAAATGATGGGGATTGACTCGATAGAGGGTACATGATATTTGTTTGGAAAAATATATCTGCGGTTGGTGTTTACATCAAATCAATAAATACATGATAGGTGTTTTTTAGAATATACTTCAATCAATAAAACCCTATGTAACTTTATCTTAATATAACATTGATTAACTAAGATAATTTGATGTAAACACGTGGGAAAACATTTTTCTGTTTAGTAAGATTGTGACCTTATATTCTAGTGGTGCATATTAGACTTGCAATCTTAAGTTGCAACTTCAATCTTACACGATGTGTTAATTATGCGGGATGAAAAGAGAAAAATGCTAAATCAATTGAATTTTACCAACTTCAATCTCACTAACTACGATCTTTTTTTTCTTGAACCCCTTGACGGAGATCCTGGCTCCGCCACTGATCTCTGCAATGGAATGGCGGCTCTACATTTTGGCCCACTAATACTAGGATGTTGTTTTTGTTTTTATTTTTTCAGGAATTAAATATACTTCAAGTGAGTTTTTTTTTCTTTTTGGGGTTGGGGGTTTAAAAAGAAATGATGGGGATTGACTCGATAGAGGGTACATGATATTTGTTTGGAAAAATATATCTGCGGTTGGTGTTTACATCAAATCAATAAATACATGATAGGTGTTTTTTAGAATATACTTCAATCAATAAAACCCTATGTAACTTTATCTTAATATAACATTGATTAACTAAGATAATTTGATGTAAACACGTGGGAAAACATTTTTCTGTTTAGTAAGATTGTGACCTTATATTCTAGTGGTGCATATTAGACTTGCAATCTTAAGTTGCAACTTCAATCTTACACGATGTGTTAATTATGCGGGATGAAAAGAGAAAAATGCTAAATCAATTGAATTTTACCAACTTCAATCTCACTAACTACGATCTTTTTTTTCTTGAACCCCTTGACGGAGATCCTGGCTCCGCCACTGATCTCTGCAATGGAATGGCGGCTCTACATTTTGGCCCACTAATACTAGGATGTTGTTTTTGTTTTTATTTTTTCAGGAATTAAATATACTTCAAGTGAGTTTTTTTTTCTTTTTGGGGTTGGGGGTTTAAAAAGAAATGATGGGGATTGACTCGATAGAGGGTACATGATATTTGTTTGGAAAAATATATCTGCGGTTGGTGTTTACATCAAATCAATAAATACATGATAGGTGTTTTTTAGAATATACTTCAATCAATAAAACCCTATGTAACTTTATCTTAATATAACATTGATTAACTAAGATAATTTGATGTAAACACGTGGGAAAACATTTTTCTGTTTAGTAAGATTGTGACCTTATATTCTAGTGGTGCATATTAGACTTGCAATCTTAAGTTGCAACTTCAATCTTACACGATGTGTTAATTATGCGGGATGAAAAGAGAAAAATGCTAAATCAATTGAATTTTACCAACTTCAATCTCACTAACTACGATCTTTTTTTTCTTGAACCCCTTGACGGAGATCCTGGCTCCGCCACTGATCTCTGCAATGGAATGGCGGCTCTACATTTTGGCCCACTAATACTAGGATGTTGTTTTTGTTTTTATTTTTTCAGGAATTAAATATACTTCAAGTGAGTTTTTTTTTCTTTTTGGGGTTGGGGGTTTAAAAAGAAATGATGGGGATTGACTCGATAGAGGGTACATGATATTTGTTTGGAAAAATATATCTGCGGTTGGTGTTTACATCAAATCAATAAATACATGATAGGTGTTTTTTAGAATATACTTCAATCAATAAAACCCTATGTAACTTTATCTTAATATAACATTGATTAACTAAGATAATTTGATGTAAACACGTGGGAAAACATTTTTCTGTTTAGTAAGATTGTGACCTTATATTATAGTGGTGCATATTAGACTTGCAATCTTAAGTTGCAACTTCAATCTTACACGATGTGTTAATTATGCGGGATGAAAAGAGAAAAATACTAAATCAATTGAATTTTACCAACTATTCAGACTAACAGACTATTTCTCCCCTAGATGATAACTTTAGTTGGCAAGCCATATCATTTGGTAAATGTTTTAGTTTGGCATAGGACTGGTCTTGCAAAAAAAAAAAAAGACTTACTAAAATTGAGAAGTGTAAATCGAAATTATTACTACATATCTTTTTCCTTGTAGATTAAAGATTAACTTATATTTAGTACTTTGTAAAGCCGGAGGGGAAGCTCTAAATGGCTTATACCACAGACTAAGGATAAGATAAGGGGAGAAAGAAATGTTTAAACTAGCACGACTGAGAGAGAAAAGACTAGGTGAAGTGTATTAAAGATGATTCTCAACAAGTCTTGACAAGAGATACCATGATGAAGGACATATGAAGAGGGTATTTTGATCAACTATTCAACTTGAACCAAAAAGATAACATTTTGGATCTCCAACGTCTCTGTACAATAGAAGCTTTAGCTATATCCGTAAAATTGAGCCGGTAGAGGTAAAGGTTGCCATGAAAAGTATGAAGATTAGAAAAACTTGTGGTATAGATAATATCTCTATATAGGTTTGAAAGTGTCTTGGGGAGGTTAGAGTAGTCACCAACCTATTTAATGCATATCCGCCACAACCATCTGTGAAGACTAAGGAGAAGGGATGGAACCTCGCCTACATGTGGCCACAATCTCAAATTAATACTAACGATGCTAGTACCTCCAGACCAAACCCTGCCCAGTCCCATTGGATACAACAAGATCAACTAATCCTAAGCCTTCTTATTTTGTCCCTTTCAGAAAAAACACTCCAAAGAAGTTTGGAATGTTCTTGAAGCTGCTCTATCCTCTCCCTTTAATACCAGGATTCTCAGTCTCCATTATTAGCTGTTGGCCCAAGTAAAGAATAGTTTTGAAGATTGACAAAGGAACTCAGGGATGAACCAGGTCCATCACTGGTAGGCATAGACACAGGCAGATTCAAAGCACGTGAGATGCACATGCAGGAGATAAACGAAATCTGGCATAATAATAGATATCTCTTGATCGAAAAAATTGCATAATTAATAAGGAGAAGGACTCCTTACTCAACGAGAATATTATCCAAGATAAGGAAGGAGTTGGGAGTTGAGATTAACTAGAACTCTTCCACCAAGGAAGAGTAGTATTAGAACTATAGTTGTTTTCTACTCTACTAACTCTATAAAACGCAGAATGTTCTCATTCTATAGGTGACGCACAAAAGCAGAAGTTAAACGTAAATTGAGAGCAAAATAGCAAGACATTTTGCAAGCAGTTCATGTGTGATTCAAGCGTGCGAACCTGAAACTACATGAACCAGATAGAAGAACCAGCTCCAAGTGTCTCTCTTTTATTCTAGTTCAATTGTAGTAGGTGTTTTCATATTGCACCTTTAAGCTTTATCTAGAGGCAATTGTAATAGGTAATCAGAGTATTCAAGTTAGAGTTAACTTAAAGTTGTCGCAGCAGTTAGAGGCTGGTTGCCACAACGGGATTAGAGTTAATCCTAGGTTTATAAAAGTATTTTGTAAATGCAATTTTGGTTCAGTGATTTAGTGGACAGTTTGGAAAAATCCTACTGGGAAGTAGGTCGTGGTTTTTTCACCTTTTGAGCCAGGTGTTTTTCACGTAAAATACTTGTGTTCTTTAATTTCTGCATTTATTATTTCGCAACAGTAGTATAAGGAACACATAGAAGAACCAAGTCCTTCCATAATATGTGTACGCGAAAAATTAGATACCACACAAATCAACTCCCCCCCTCTTATGTGGTATTGAAGTTAAATCATCAATTGGTATCAGAGCAGATTATCCTTGAAGAGGCTAACACCTTAGGAGAAGATCAAGATGAGTGCACCACCTGGAAATTGGAAAGGGCAATCCACTGCTAGGCCACCACTCTTCAATGGCCAGTATTACTCTTGGTGGAAGAACATGATGAGAGATCACATCATAGGAGAAGACTATGAACTATGGGACATTGTCACAGATGGTCCACTGGCTACCATGAAGATAAATGCCGAAGGTGAAGAGGTGCCAAAAACAAGAGCTGACTGCACTGCTGACGACTTGAGGAAATGGGAGAAGAATGCTAAAGCCAAGAAATGGTTTATTTGTAGACTCGGTCCAGATGAGTACATCAGAATTCAGAGTTGTACTATTGCTAAGGAAATTTGGGACACTCTGCAAGTGTCTCATGAAGGAACACCTCAGGTGAAGAGGTCTAGGGGAACTTTACGATATTCTCAATATGATAATTTCACTATGAAGGAAGGGGAAACCATCCAAGAGATGTATACAAGGTTCACCACACTAAAACATGAACTTAAGTCTCTTGGAAGGGTTATTCTTGAAGAAGACAAAGTTGAGAAGATTTTGACAAGGGTTCTGCCAGTCTCATGGGAGAGAAAAATCACTACTATTCAGGAATCAAAGAACATTGTCACTCTTAGGTTGGATGAGCTAATTGGAAATCTCACTGCTTATGAACTTAGAAGGCAAACTATGAAGATGGATGTACCCAAGAAGGAAGGGAGCCTGGCACTCAGAATCACTGAAGGTTCTGATCTAGAGAAAGATGAAATGGCTATAATCACAAAGGACTTCAAGAAGTACCTGATGAGAGGAAAGGGTTCTTCGAGAAGTGAAGGCTATAGCAAACCAAGGGTTACTGAAAAACAGACCAATGAGGGCTGCTACAAGTGTGGGAAAACTGATCACCACATCAAAAACTGCCCTTAATGGGAAATTGAATGGAAGAAGGAAAGAGTTGAACGAAGAAACAGAAAGAAGGAACGGGTTCATCCCAAGAAGAACAAAGGATCAACAAAGGCTATGGTTGTTGCTTGGAGAGAAAGCTCAGATGAGGACTCAGATGATGAAGATGGAGATGAACAAACACTTATGGCAATTGGAGAATCCGATAAGGAATCTGAAGTCCAAGTGAAGGGGAGCATCCAAATATGGTACATGGATAGTGGCTGCTCAAAGCACATGACAGAAATCAAGAACCAATTCCTTTTACTTGAGGACCTCAAAGGAGGTAATGTCTCCTTTAGAAATAGGAAGAAAGGTGAGATCATTGGGGTTGGTAAGGTAGGTAAGACTGACTCTCACTCGATTGAGAATGTCTATTTGATAGACAACCTAAAATATAGTCTAATTAGTGTATCACAACTGTGTGATAGAGGTAACTTGGTAGCATTCACCTCTACAAAATACTTTGTGATTAATTTTACCACTGACAAGATTGTTTTGCAGGGAAAAAGAGTGAACAATATATATATTGTAGATCTGTACACACTGTCAGAAAATGAACTCACTTGCTTAAGTGTGTTGGGCAATGATCCCCTTTTTGGCATAAGAGACTTGGACATGCAAGTCTGAGTTAACTCAACAAATTAGTCTCCAAGGACGTGGTGATAGGGCTGCCTAACATCAAGTTCAAGGAAGACAAAGTTTGTGAGGCTTGTGCAAGGGGGAAGCAGGTAAGATCCTCTTTTAAATGCAAGAAAGTGGTAAGTACCACCAGAACAATGGAACTGGTCCATTTGAATCTCTGGGGTCCAATGAGAACATTAAGCCGAGGTGGTAAAAGATATGTGATGGTGCTTGTTGATGATTACTCTATGTTTACTTGGACATTGTTTTTAACATCTAAAGATGAAGCATTTGTCATGTTCACTTCTTTTGTTAGAAAAACTCAGAAACAACTAGGTAATCAACTTGCATCAAATAGGTCCGATCATGGCACTGAATTTAAAAATGCTAAATTTGCTGAATTTTATGTTAAGCATGGCATAGAGCATAATTTTTCTGCTCCTAGAACTCCACAAAATAGAGTAGTTGAAACAAAGAATAGGACACTTGAAGATATGGCTAGGACTATGCTTCTTTCTAGTAAACTGCCCCATAGCTTCTGGGCAGAAGCTGTAAATACTGCATGCTACATCATAAATTGGTGCATGACTAGACCTCTTGTTGAGAAAATTTCCTATGAGTTACTTAAAGGGAGAAAACCAAATATATCCCATCTTAGGGAATTTGGATGCAAGTGCTTTGTGCACAACAATGGTAAAGACTCCCTAGGCAAGTTTGATCCCAGAAGTGATGAGGGAGTATTCTTGGGATATTCTTCACATAGCAAAGCTTATAAATTCTATTACAAAAGAACTATGTGTGTTGAAGAAAGTGTTCATGTGATTTTTGATGAAACTAACATTCTTTCTGAGAGACAGAAACATGATGATGAAGCAATTGGGCTGGTAAAAAACTTAAATAAAACCATAGCCCAGACTGAAGCTACACTGGAAGAAGGAACATGTGATGGAACAGGTCCTTCTACCCAGGGCAACCTGACAGGGGGAATAGAACAAAGAGGAAATGATCCCCAAACCTCAATGGAACCTGTCCATGAACTTGTTCCACAGCAACAAAACACTGAAGGAACACCAAAGGGAAACCAGTTGGCTGTGAAACCTTACAAGTATCAAAGTTCTCATCCCAGTGAGAATATAATTACTGATCCAATCTCTGGAATCAAAACCAGATCTTTATTAAAGAATCTTTGTGCTTTTGATGCTTTTTTATCTCTTATTGAACCTAAAAATGTTGCTGAGGCTTTGCAGGATGCAGACTGGGTAAATGCAATGCAAGATGAACTTAACCAATTTGAAAGGAGTCAAGTTTGGCATCTGGTACCAAGGCCCTTGGACAGATCAGTAATTGGCACAAAATGGGTCTTCAGAAACAAACTTGATGAAGATGGAACAGTTACAAGGAACAAGGCAATATTGGTGGTTCAAGGATATAGCCAAGAGGAGGGCATAGACTATGATGAAACCTTTTCTCCAGTTGCAAGGCTGGAAGCAATAAGACTCCTTATAGCCTTTGCTGCTTACATGGAATTCACCCTCCACCAGATGGATGTCAAGAGTATTTTTCTCAATGGCTATCTAAAGGAAGAAGTGTTTGTCAAGCAACCTCTGGGGTTTGAAAGCAAGGATAGTCCTGATCATGTGTACAAACTTGACAAAGCACTTTATGGGCTCAAGCAGGCGCCAAGAGCATGGTATGAAAGATTATCAAAATTTTTGCTTGAGCATGACTACAAGAGAGGTAAAATTGACAATACTTTATTCTTGAAAGAAAAAGGTAAAGATCTCTTGGTAGTTCAGATATATGTTGATGATATAATCTTTGGAGAAACTACTAATAAGTTAAGTAAAGAATTTGCTAAACTAATGGGGAGTGAATTTAAAATGAGCATGATAGGTGAGCTTAATTTCTTTTTAGGCTTAAAAATTAAACAAAATCCAAATTGAACTATGATCCATCTGCGGAAGTATGTAAAAGAGTTGCTTAAAAGGTTTAAAATGGAAGATTCCAAAGAAATTGACACTCCTATTGCAACAACTACAAAGTTGGATATAGATGAACCTAGTTCATCTGTTGATCAGAAGTTGTATAGGGGAATAATTGGCTCATTGTTGTATCTCACTGCTAGTAGACCTGGCATTGTTTTCAGTGTAGGCCTTTGTGCAAGATTTCAGGCAAATCCAAAGGAGTCTCACTTGACTGCTGTCAAGAGAATTTTGAGATATCTAAAAGGCACCACTGATCTCTGCCTATGGTATCCAAAAGGTAGTAATTTCAATATAGTAGGATATGCTGATGCTGATTATGCAGGTTTTCTAGTGGATAGAAAGAGCACCTCAAGTATGGCACACTTTCTTGGCTTATGTCTTGTGTCTTGGGCCACTAAAAAGCAAAATTCAGTGGCCTTATTTACTGCTGAAGCTGAGTATGTTGCTGCTGCTTCATGTTGTGCTCAATTGTTGTGGATCAAACAACAATTAATGGACTTTGGAATTGATGTTAGTTGTATCCCCATTTTTTGTGATAACACTAGTGCTATTAGTATGACCAAGAACCCGGTTCATCACAAGAGAACTAAGCGCATAGATGTTAGGCATCACTTTTTGAGGGATAACTATGAAAAGGGGTTGATCAATGTGGAATTTTGTGCTACTGACAAGCAAATAGATGACATCTTCACAAAAGCCCTAAGTAGAGATCACTTTGAAAGGAACATGTTAGAATTAAGGATGATTAAGATCACCTAAAAGGATCAGTTCAGAATTCACAACGAGAAAAAAAATTTGAAAAAAATAAATTGAAAAAATAATTGTTGGTTTTGGTTAGAAAATCTGAAAATGTGTATATAATTAAATTAATTTTTGCTCAGACTCATACTTTCAATAGTATACTCTTGTGCCATGTGTTAAAATGACTCATTAATCTCTAATGATATTTTCTCTGTTTTGGCAAATTTAGATTTATACAAGAGAATTATGAGTGAAGAACATGGTTCATTAAGATAACACGGTATGTTTTCTACACTCTGCATAATTTGAAATAATAATATTTGGTTAATGAGCAGAGTTCTACTTAATTCCAAACTCCTTTTGGACTTATCTGTTACAAGTGAACCAGTTCTGTTCAAAAGAGTCCCAACCGAATTGAAGTATCTAGATTCTAGGGATACACTCCAAAGTCTTTTCAAAACTAAAATTCAGTTTGATTAGACTTCCACACCCACTATCATCCCTTCCACCACCCCAACCTCTAAGAAAAGAGTAAAGATGCTTGCTCGCAAGGTTGTTGCGGGGAGAGAACAAATTTAGAGAATATGTTGTACTAGTAGGGTCTAAATCAAGTGTTGAAACTACAGAGTCTGGATGAATTGGTGGTAAAAATGAAAAAGAAAAAGAAAAAGAGAGCAAGGGTGTTCGAAGTGCTGTGAGGGAAAAGGGTAAAAAAAAGTGGTTGATTCTTCACCCACTCCTGTGAGTTTAACCAAAGACACATGTGCAATGGTTGTTTGGGGAGAAAAATCTGTTGGAGTAGAGGAGAGTGTAAAGAAAACAGGGGAAAGTGGGTCTCGCAAAGCCGCTGAAAGACTGGTTCAACTTGGGAAAAATATAAATGAACCTATTTCATCTTAACAGAAAACCCTCACAGACCTACTGAAGAGAGTGACTGAAATTTATAATCCAAAGAAGAAAGGGAGGTTGGTACAAGAAAGGATCATTTTGTGGCAAACACGCTGTCTGCTTGTGACTATGAAGTCCATGTCACTCCTAAAGAACCTGGTTCATCTAAGAAGGTACCAGTGAATAGCAACGTGAGAGCCTTGGTGTAAGAAAGTGGGGCTAAGGATGCTGAGATTGAGAGGCTGAAGAAAAGGTTGGTTGAGGTGGAGACAGAGAGAGCTGCTCTCAGAACTGAGCTGGCAAGAGAAAAGGAGAAGAATGTCATTCTTCAGGATATGCTGAAACTCCTCCAAGCAAAACAACCAAGCACCTAGTTCTTCCCAGTCTTAAGCTTCTAGCCTAGTGTAGATCAACCAGTGACCCAGTTCGGGATTTTTTTTGTTTGCTCATGTTTTCAGTATTTTTATTTCTTTTTATGCTTTGTGGTAGAATCTTATCAATCGTCAATGAAATTCACTATTTTTGCTCTAACTGTTTGTTTATATTTTTTTGATGGTTAAAATTCTTAGCTTGATCTATGATGATTAATCCATGATTGCATTTGAAGTAGCCTCAGTGGCCATGAGTAAGTTTTGAAATCTGGTTATCTCACATTTTTTATGCAACTTTTCGATGATGCCAAAAAGGGGGGAAAAGGTTGTGCTTTACACTTTGAACAATGATATTTATAAGCTAATGAACCTGGTCCTTGATGATAAGTGATAAAAAGGAAAAATATTTCTAACATTATGTTGATGTTGAGCTAAGTGAAAATAGGGCCTAAGCTTATGGAAGCACAGCGTTTGTCATCATCAAAAAGGGGGAATTTGTTGGCCCAAGTAAAGAATAGTTTTGAAGATTGACAAAGGAACTCAAGGATGAACCAGGTCCATCACTGGTAGGCATAGACACGGGCAGATTCAATGCACGTGAGATGCACATGCAGGAGATAAACGAAATCTGGCATAATAATAGATATCTCCTGATCGAAAAGATTGCATAATTAATAAGGAGAAGGACTCTTTATTCAACGAGAACATTATCCAAGATAAGGAAGGAGTTAGGAGTTGAAATTAACTAGAACTCTTCCACCAAGGAAGAGTAGCATTATAACTCTAGTTGTTTTCAACTCTACTAACTCTATAAATTGCAGGATGTTCTCATTCTACAGGTGACGCACAAAAGCAGAAGTTAAACGTGAATTGAGAGCAAAATAACAAGGCATTTTGCAAGCAGTTCGTGTGTGATTCAAGTGTGCGAATCTGAAGCTACATGAACCAGATAGAAGAATCAGCTCCAAGTGTGTGTCTTTTATTCTAGTTCAATTGTAGTAGGTGTTTTCATATTGTACCTTTCAGCTTTATCTAGAGGCAATTGTAATAGGTACTCAGAGTATTCAAGTTAGAGTTAACTCGAAGTTGTCGCAGTAGTTAGAGTCTGGTTGCCACAATGGGATTAGAGTTAATCCTAGGTTTACAAAAGTATTTTGTAAATGCAGTTTTTGGCTCAGTAATTTAGTGGAGAGTTTGGGAAAATCCTACTGGGAAGTAGGTCGTGGATTTTTCACCTTTTAAGCCAGGTGTTTTCCACGTAAAATACTTGTATTTTTTAATTTCTGCATTTATTATTCTGCAATAGTAGTATAAGGAACACATAGAAGAACCAGGTCCTTCCATAATTTGTGCACGAGAAAAATTGGACACCACACAAATCACCCCCCCTCTTGTGTGGTATTGAAGTTAAATCATCATTAGCAATTCATAACTTAAAGAAAAAAGATTTCAGTCACTCAATACCTGAACAAATTAAAGTCAAACTCAGCTCCTATAAATTAGCTGCTGCTACTGGATGACCTCTATACCTTGCTTAGCAAAATATTTGTATCTCTAAAGGTTTGCGATCACTATATATCTTATTCGCCTGCCCTGAACGAGTCACCTAGAGGACATGGTGGAAGAGGTGGCCACAATAATTTTTCCAAGAATTACTCATCTCACCTTAGCAATTTCAAGTCAAATATGCAGTATCAGTGTGACTAATCATCTTGCCACTACTTGCTTTCAACGCTACAAATATTCAGTTCCTGGATCCGGACTCCAGGAAACCTCTTCTTTCTGGTCAGAGTAATGGGCGGGCTCTACACATTCAAGCCTTCTTTTTCATTGGATCCTTGTACTCCCTCGGTACTCTATTCGTACAAGGCAACTCTATGTTGTTGGCGCCTTCGTCATCCTCCTCAATGAGTTCTTCAATAACTTCTTAGGAAAAACAAATCTTGGTACTAATTCTAGTTTTAATAATGTTTGTAGTTCTTGTCAATTACACAAATCATACTTTTTGAGTATCAATAAATTCATCTACTTTGCAATTGTTATACGTTAATGTTTAGACATTGTTTCGTTTCAATACCATCTATATCTTTTTGTATTTGTTGATGATTGTATTGAAATTTATTACACACGCAGAGCCGTCGCAGCGAAAATTAAACAAGAAATGTACCATCAGCCATAGTTGTTCAAGTGGTGGAAAATTAAACAAGAAATATACCTTCCATCAAGGAAACTCTTGGGAGACAAGTTAATCAAATTAATTGCCACAATATATGGGCCATAAAAGTCTCATTAAAGAGACGTGATTCTTACGTTCTCCCACTTAGCCGATATTCCTTTATGAGTGATAATTGTAACAATATGGCCATATATTTTATCACTCAACTAAAAGTTATGCAATAATCACTTTAACTAGAACATATCATTACATGAATCATGGCGGTCATGCTCTTAAATAAACAGTTCCTTCCATGTATTACAATGTACAATATGATCTAACAAAGTGTCAACAATTTTATGAATGAACTTAATAAAAGTCATTCAGAGTCCAACTTTATTAATCCAATGATCACAAATAATACATGAAAAATCAAGTGTGCACTGTCATGTATATCAAAATAAACATAATGTCTAGACAAACTGCTAGAGAGCAAAGCAAGACTAAATTGAGCTACTAAGTCCTATATGGGTTACATGATCCTTGAAAATATTAGCCGGCAGACCTTTAGTCATAGGATCAGCAATCATCAAAGTAGTACCGGCATGCTCAAAACACACATCTTGCTTCTTGACATAATCTCTAACCATCAAATACTTTATGTCGATATGTTTGCTTCGGCTGTCACTTTTAATATTCTTAGAAAAGAAAACTGCAGCTGAGTTATCACAGAAGATTCTCAATGGCCTTGAAATGAAATCGACAATCCTAAGGAAGGAAATAAAGTTCTTCAACCATAATGCATGTGATGTAGCTTCATAGCATACTATAAATTCAGCTTCCATAGTGTATGTCACAACAATTATCCGCTTGACACTTTTCCAAGATACAACACCTCCAGCAAGAAGGAAAACGTATCCTGAAGTAGATTTACCAGTGTCTTTGCATCCACCCAAATCAGAGTCTGAATATCCAATCACCTCCAATGAGTCAAAGTATTTGTATGTGAGCTTAAAATCCTTGGTTCCTTGCAAATATCTCAAAATCCTTTTACCAACTTTCCAATGGTCTACACCAGGGTTACTTTGATATCTGCCAAGCATTCCAACCGCAAAGACAATAGCAGGTCTAGTGCAGACTTGTGCATACATAAGGCTCCCAACAAACGAAGTATATGGAATGCCTTTCATTTGCTCACTTTTCAATGCATTTTGTGGACATTGATTCAATGAGAATTTGTCACCTTTAATTATGAGTGTTGCTATAGGTGAACAATTCTTCATCCTGAATCTTTCAAGAATACTTTCAATGTAGGCCCTTTGAGACAGTCCAAGTAATCTTTGGGATCTATCTCTACGAATCTCTATGCCAATGACATAAGAGGCTTCACACATATCCTTCATCTCAAAATTCTGGATAAGGAACTATTTAGTCTCGTGCAACAACCCCAAATTACTACTTGCAAGTAAAATATCATCCACATATAGGACTAGAAAAATATATTTGCTCCCACTTATCTTAAGGTATATACACTAATTAATGGTGTTCTCTGTAAATCCAAATGAAGAAACAACATTATGAAATTTAATATACCATTGGCGGGAAGCCTACTTTTGCCCATAAATAGATTTATTCAACTTGCAAACAAGGTGTCCTTATCATAAAATTCTTCAGGCTGACACATGTATACCTCTTCTTCAAGATCTTCATTCAGAAAAGTTGTTTTCACATCCATGTGATGTAACTCTAAATTAGAATGATCTACTAATGCCATAATTATTCTCAATGAATCATTCTTTGATACTGGAGAGAAGGTTTCATGGTAATCAATGCCTTCCCTTTGAGTAAAACCCTTAGCTACAAGCCTGAGTTTATATTGTTCGATATTACCAGATGAATCTCTTTTAGTTTTAAAAACCCATTTGGAACCTATAATAGAGGCTCCATTTGGTAATTCGACGAGTTTTCAGACTTTATTTTTAGCCATATATTCCAACTCTTCTTTCATGGCATCATACCAAAGTGTGGAGTTTTCTCCACTCATGGACTGTGAAAACGATCATGGATTATCTTTTAGTCCAATATCATAATCAGACTCTTGGAGATATACAACATAGTCACTAGAAATTGCTGGTTTTTGAACTCTTGAGGATTTTCTTACTCCCACTGGTTCAAACACTTCTTCAGTGGGTTCAGGTAAAAGGGTTGATCTTCATGTGGCTCCTCGAGTGGTGGTGGCTTTTGAACTTGTTGTTGTTCAGGCAATTCATGAGAAGTTTTTTGAGCAACATTCAAGTTCCCAATATATAAAGGTACCACATGTGGTTCCCTTATTTCTTCCAATTCCATCATTTGAGTCAAACCACTCCCACTTTATTCATGTTCCTCAAGAAATTTAGCATTTCTTGCCTCAACAATTTTAGGAGAATGAGAAGCACAATAAAATCTAAATCCCTTAGAGTTAACTGCATAGCCTATAAAATAACCGCTTATTGTTCTTTCATCCAACTTATTTAGCTGTGGGTTATAAACCCTCAATTCAATTGGATATCCCCAAACGTGTAAATGATTTAAACTAGGTTTCCATCCTTTCTATAACTCGAAAGGTGTTTTGGAGATAGCCTTGAGTAGAACCCTATTTAAAATATACACAAGGGTTTTTAAGGCTTCACCCCATAAGGATAAAGGTAAACGTGATCTGCTAATCATGCTTCTTACCATGTCCATTAATGTCCGGTTTCTTCTTTCTGTCACACCATTTTGTTGTGATGTTCCTGGCATGGTATATTGAGCAATTATACCTTCACTTTCAAGAAACTCAACAAATAGTCCCTTAACTTGTCCCTTATCTGTGTACCTACCATAATATTCTCCACCCCTATCAGATCTTATAATTTTTATCCGAGCACCCGTTTGTTTCTCTACTTCTGTTTTGTAAATTTTAAAAGCATCAAGTGCTTCTCATTTGTTAAACAGAAAATAAAGATACATATATCTTGAATAGTAATGTCACGCCCCGACCTAGAAGCGAGACTGGCGCCTGGTGCCTCAACTAACCTAGTGTACC
>AWOL01S0023978.1:0-21496 GCA_000715115.1 Nicotiana otophora
GCCGAGTATGGTACCGGGTGCCGGCCACGTCCCTTCAGGTTTGGGGCGTGACAATATTATTCAACATTCGAGGACGAATGTTCTTAAGCAGGGAATGATGTTACACCCCATACTTTTGATGTTGATTGAATCATTAGTTAACCAACTTAAGCCCGGAGATTTTACGATCCCTCCAAAAGGTTAAGAGAGTTTTATTGAGGTGATAAGTAAGTTTCATAATAATTCAGGGTTATACGAATCAAAGAAAATAGTTTTTGACGGAGTTCGCCAAAGGGAAGTGGATTGCCATAGCCGTATATTCGGGGTAAGATTAAGAGTGCTTAATATGATAATAAGGTCTTGTTATAAGGCATTTCAATCGAACAATAGTCGTATGTTAAGCTTTGAAGTTAAGTAAGTTGTAAAACCAAAAATTACAAAAGTTGTCGCAAGATACGTTCATAATCTTTACTAATATTTGAGTCTAATGTCAATGAGATTTTCTCTCAATGTACTTGAAGTTATGGGGTGATCCACCCACCAAATTGAAGCTCTACAAGTTTAGTTTCCAATGCATTAAATGTTTTGTTGATACAACATCGGAGTAGAGAGATATTGGTGCTTTAGCGAGACTGCGCAAGCAGCTCCCTATGGGATCCATTTTGGACGGTGGAAATATTCATATATATATATATATATATATATATATATATATATATATATACAATGTCTACAGCCTGTTTTCATTAATAATATTTACTCTTTCCAGACTAAAAACACTCCCAAACCCTCTCTAAGATTTTTCATATGATCCAAGGCCAAAATCAAAGGCAAACCAAGTAAATCCAACGTGAAGAATCCCGTGGTCGTCGTCTTATCACTTTTCTCCTTGTTGTGCTGAATTTTAAGACTCCTTGGAAGTGAAGTGATCTCGAAATTTAAGGGATTTTTGTGCTTGTAGGTTAGTTCCATCTTCTCTTTATTGTTCATAAGTTTATACAAGTTGTAGTAGTGTTATTACCAAGGGGTTGTATAGCAAATTCTTGGAGGAACTTGGAATTTTGTTGTGTGTTGTGAGTTGCTCATTTGTGATTGTATGTTGGTGTTAAATTGCTGGATTTGGTTGGTTGTATTGCTTAAATGATAAGAAAGATAAGCAGGGCGGAAGATGTGGTCTTGATGTTAAGCTACCATTGTTAAGGAACTTGAGAGTTTTATGTACTCAAGGTATTTGACAAATTGTCTAAGTAAAGGCTACCTATAGTTATAGATTCTATTTTGATGTCAATCATTCGTATGTCGTAGATAATCTCCCGTAGGATGTGCGAGGATCAATGGAACATAATTAGCTTCATCAACAAGGTATGTACGGCAACTTTACTTCTTTGCATGGCTCAATGTAAATATTCCTTTGAAATAATCTTCATGTCGTAAGATTGAATAAACCTAAGCCTTTCTTGACAAAATTGATCATGTTGTTGTGTATCCTTATCAATAGCATGGATTCGATATATCTTATAATTATTATCTTGAGGTTGAAGAAAATAGCGACAATAACAATTGTCGGAGGATAACGATAATAGGTCACTCCAACTCTAATTGTGATATCTCTTGCAATTAATCTTGCATTGCACGTATATATCTATCTATTTTCTTACCTAGTCGTGTTATTGTCGGCCGGGTACGACATTGATATGTGCACACCGCTATAGCTTATTTTGACATTACCGAGTCCTGTTAAGCCGGGTACGACTGAGTCCTATTAAGGCCGGGTACGACTGAGTCCTTTTCAAAGCCGGACACGTTATGAAATGATATGATTTTCCCCATAGAGCGACTTGATATGACTCCATTAGACGGGTACGACCGAGTCCTCTTGAGAAGCCTCTTTATAAGTATAGGTATAGATAAACTGGGCGACATATCTCCTTAGTATGGTGCCAGTCTCAGTTGTTGGTTGTCGCACTCCACTATTCCGGAGTTGCTATACATGAGTCGATAGGTACTGTTGTATATGCTTCTGGAATTTTAGGTATGGCGGGGCCCTATCCCGACCTATTTATGTATTATAGCACTCTTAGATGCTTACAGACTAGCGCTCGATGTGTACATATTTTGTTATGGCCTTGTCGGCCTTTTTGTTAGTTGATGATACTCTCCTTGCGGCCTTGGTTATCTATATATACCATATCAGGACTCTTTTGCTTGAAGGTTGTTGTACATTCTTGTCTTGTTAATGTTATTTGGAGGCCTTGTCGGCCCAGGTTCCATGTCAGATGTTCTAGGTACTATAGTTGGTCCGCTCGGGCCTTCGGGTGCCGAGTGTTGGCCACACCCCCCAAGGTAGAGTTGTGAATGTTCTTTACGTGATTTATTTGTAACGATCGAGCTAATGAAGGTAAATTTCAAATAATCAAGGATCGACTAATCCTTTCTATATTCGTAGCTATTAATGACCTTAATTATCGACCTTGTGGCTATGCTCTTGTGTTTTATCTCTAATCCAATGGTCACGATTAATTTATGCGTGACCCCGAGGGTGTTGAAAAAATCTTCTATACACGTCATCCTTCTTTGTATGATATCTCCGACAATACTTATCATCACAAAATAAATCCACACGGCGAGTCTAGTTTCCACTAATACAGATAGCCCCCCCACTATCTAGATATTCTTAACTAACTATTTGGGAAGTGGAGAGTTTATTTATAGAGGTAATGAATTGCGCCTCTTCCCGAGATAATTGTGACATACAACAGAAGTGAAGAGACATGCACTCCTTCAATTTAATGTTTGAGACACGTGTCTTGTTGCAATGGTTATGACATACCTTTTCCTTATAAACGCAGAACCATAAATCCTCAAAAACTTCCTTATACTTTCTTTCGCCTTTGTATTTTTCATAAAATCTCTTCTTTGTTCTTCATTCCTACCTTCAACTTCATTTTTTCATATCCTTAATGGCTTCCAAATCATCTTCTTCTACTGCGCCTGTTGCTTCCCCTCGTCGTCCTTATAGTCGATGATCTTCCCTGTATAGTAACTTTGGTTAGGAATTGAATAAAGGGAGAAGGCTTCATAGCATTGGTTTTATGATAACCATCTTCTTCTTCTATGACTACGATATGCGCCATGCCATACCTCAACCTAGATGGGGTGGACATGCAATTAACGCCTTACGTATGCGAGCGACCCATTCTGTAAAGCTAGTAAACTTACCATATTTGCAACACGTGCAATTAGAAAATCCCAAACATATATATATATATCAACACATGGGCTTGTAAGGCCTCAACCAACACAGATATTTGTCTAGCATACGGTAACTGACCACAGGTTCACATACGTCTACAAAAGATTCTAAGAACATCTGACAGATATAATATAATCGGTACAGGGCCCCGACCTATTCATAAGTCTATATATATAATTAAAATATAAGGATCTCTAGGCTCGATTGCACTCTGATGATATGGAGTCTACTGATCAACAATTGGAAATGAAATTATTTATTCTGGGTGTCAATCAAACTGCCTACCTGAACCTGTAGCAAGAAATGAAGCATCCCCGGCCAAAGGAATATCGATACAAAACATTGTATCGAGTATGTAAAGCAACTGAGTAATCATAAATAATTACTATAATCAAATAAAAGAATGCTAAATGAAGATAACTGGATAAAATAAAGGTCAAATCACCTGGAGATTAGAGCTTAAATCATACAATAAGTCTAGAAGGTCATATATGTAAGGCCTTGTAAAATTTCGCAAAGGTATTTAAGGGTCGGACTTTTTGGGTTGAACAATGCACTGGGGAGCAAAGGAAAATCTTTGGCAGAAGAGGGCATTTCTGCAGCCTACTATGCGGTCGCAGAATCA
Organism: Nicotiana otophora; assembly: GCA_000715115.1. NCBI lineage: Eukaryota > Viridiplantae > Streptophyta > Magnoliopsida > Solanales > Solanaceae > Nicotiana > Nicotiana otophora. The sequence continues at coordinate 3,858 of AWOL01S0023978.1, forward strand.
CTCTACGGACCGCATAATAGACGTAGAGTGAAGCAGATACAGGGCGAGAATTGGAGGAAGTCTGCGGTATATTATGCGATCGCAAACCATTTCTGTGGTGCATTATGCGATCGCATAACAGGTCTGCGGGCCACATAACTACCGCAGGCCCAGGCATGCGACATCAGCTTTGGGTACCAAATTGTGCGGCCGATATGCGGATCGCATATCCATTCTGTGGTCGTGTATGATACCGCATATTCTATTCCGAAGCTTTATTTTTGGGTTTTTATAACCCGACCCTACTTCGTTAAATAGACGATATGTACCATTTTTTGACCAAAAACCTGATATTTTGAGGGTGAGAGAGTGCCCTATAGTGGAAGAGAGTTCTTCAACAATGTGTTCTTCATTTCTTGCTCGAATCTTGGAATATTAACGAGCAAAACTCACTAGATTTTTATCCTAGAGGTAAGTTTCTACATCCTAACCCTTTATTTTGAAAGTTAACTAGAAATAGGTAATTAGTAAGATAATTCTTGGGTATGGGAGTTGGTTATTTTGCGTGCATGTGTTATCAAGGGGTATAGGAAGATTGTTGAGCTAAAAATGGTAAAAAATGGGTTGTGGGATGATGGAATCCTCCATAAAAGTACCTTGAAACCTTAATGCACATTTAGTGTTTGATAAAATTCTCAAATGAGCTAGAACCATGATCATCTTCCTAATTTGTGTTCAATTTGTTAAATTTCTAAAATAGATCGAAGTTGCTAAGATTTTCGGAACATTTTAGAGCTTAAGGAAGCTCAAGTGAGGTATATTGGCTAAACTCTTCTCTTAGAATTGAATCCCATGGTATTCTTGTAATTTATGTAAGTCCCGAATTGTTCATTATGAAAGTGGCTATTCCGAATGAGCTTGTGTTGAAAGATATATGTTCAATATGTATTCCTAAAATCTTTTTATCATGTTATGTTATCATTTGAGAATATGTTCAAAATATGGGTTGTTCATTAATAATGTTGTGACTTCAAGTCAAGATCAAATGAAGGCTATTATGCCAAATTTTATGAAAAACCTCTATGTGCCTAAGACTCTTAATTGCTCACATGTGTACTAGAAACATTGATTTGAAATGCCTTGTTGTGGATGATGATGATGATGTTTGAAAGTTAAAAAGGTGAGCATGAAATATTAAAAAATGTCGACGTGCCAATAATGATTTTATAATTGTGGCCACTAGTGCTAATGAAATGAAAATATGCGAAAGAAGTATGAAATGAGATGATTGGTATAAGAAGGATGTTGTCTCTAGGTATTCGGTGCACCCACTATAAGAAGGATGATGTAACTAATGGTAATGAATTGGTATTGTATACATGATTACCTTATTGTCTAATTAACGAAAATATGTATTATCTTTATTCATGGATGAGTTTGGGTAGAAGGAAATCTAACAGGCTTGCTCGGCCGGGTTCACTCGGTTGAGCGCCGGTCGCGCTCCCCGATTTTGGGGCGCAACAATATACCATAGTCTTACCAAACGAAACGAATAACATTGCTCTGTAGCTTTGTCTTCTTGAAATTTCTACAACAACATCTCACAACTCATATCATGTCTAGTCTATCATACGTTCATTGCACGAACACATAAAACTGAAATGCTAACTACTCGTATCATCTCATACGTATGTGCTAGCTACCTGACTCTTAAGTCTGTACTTTCCTAGATCGTGTACCGGAACCATTATCTCATACCCGACTAATAAATTGGTACTTCTGTACTAGTATATCCGTTATGTACCGGGTTATCATGCATGTGTCTGCCAGGCTAGCACTCATGTAATACAAGGTCGCTGGACATGTTCGCTGACTTACCTATCGTACATACAACATGCCTTAACAAGTAGAGTTCTCATATCACTTCTACTAAGGTCATAAAATAATACTAGAAGCTAACTATCAACAGAAGGCAATGTCATCAATTCTACAATCATCTACAACCAACAACTCACATAGTGCCAACTTGTGTCATCGTGATACCGGAGTCCTCATAAGGAAGTCGCTATAGTTCATAGACACCTTCTAAATAGGATAAAAAGATACTAACAAACATTTTAAACTAGACCTACCAAGATGCTACGAGTTAAGGAATGTACAACCTACTAAAGGCATGAGTATAGCAACCCTTAACAGTGGTCGTTTTGATATATGAATACTTACGAGGGATCCGTCGTGGTTCATATGCACTCTCGGACGGAATCAAGGGATTACTACTGAACATATAGAATTCGTGACATGGGGGCAATCTCATGTAAGGAACGTATGCATCTAAATAATACACAATAGAGCAACTCGCATTAAAGGTCATTGTACTAAAGGGGTCTTTACGAGGGAAACTTATAGTTCAATTAGTGCGATGAGCCGGTCGGTCATTTTGAGTATTTGAGACTTGTTCCCCTATTTGATACTTCCCCGTATATGTATTTTTCTGTTATGTGACTTGTACAGATGGTTGGTTTGGTTTCGGGAAGTTTTTGGATTGAAATGGAACATCTAGTTCCAAGGTTGGAAGCTTAAGTTATAAGAGTTTATCGAGGTTTGCCTTTTGTGTAAACTACCTCAGAATGGTATTTTGATGTTTCTAATAGGTTTTTACGATTATTTTGGACTTTGGTATATATCTGGATTTGGATTTGGAGGTTCCTAGTTCGATTTGGCTATTTTTGGCAAATAGTAAAAATTTCAACGTTTGAAAAGTTATAGGTTTGACCGGAGTTGTCTTCAAGGTTATCGGGGTTGGTTGTCGTTATGGAAGTTTAACAGTTTTATTATATGGTTTGGGTCATGTATGAATAAATTGAGGTCATTTCGAGTTGGTTAGACATGGTTCGACACGAGTTTTGGAAGTTGAACGTTTGATTAGTTCATTACGCTTGAATCGAGGTGCGATTTGTAATTTTGATATTATTTTGTGAAATTTAAGACCTTGCGTAGGTCAGTGATATGTTTTGGGATTGGTTAGTGTGATTGAAAGGGGTCCCTGGGGCCTAGGGTGTGTTTCGGGATGGTTCGGAGCATTTTCCCTAGTTATGGAGATTTTTCTATTGTTCTGGTATTCATCGCGATCGCGGAGTATGATCACGTTGCTGTTGATTTTTTCTCTTTGTGTTCACGAATAGAGGAGACACGATTATGTTCAGTTGAGGATTTGAAGCTTCGCATTCGCAGAGGAGGGACGCGTTCGTGTAGCACTGAGTTAGACTGGAGAGGGGCAGGTGTTTTGGCCTTCTTATTTGCAGGCCTGGGGCAGCGTTCACGTACATCTGAGGTGTTGTGTATCGTGATCAATGTCTTGGGGCCGCGTTCACAAGGGTCTTCTTGTGGCAGTTGTTGTCTTATGCATCGCGATCACGAAGTAGGTCCCGTGATCGTGAAGGGGAACCACTGGCATACTTAGGTACTCGTTTTTTGAGGTTTTGAGTTATTATTGTCAAATTTTGAGATTCGGAGATCGGATTTGGGCGATGTTTGAATATATTTTCACTATTTTTATTGGGTAAGTATTCTTGACTTGGATTTGATTATTGTTTGTGATTCCATTCTTGATTTTGGATTTTGATTGGTGAATTTAAGGGAGAAAATTGGGGATTTTGGCAAATATTTTCTAAAGTAAAAGATAGGGAGTTGAACCTCGATTCAGAGTCGGATTTGGATGAAACTTGTATGATTGGACTCATTTTCGAATGGGTGTTCGGGATTTGTCATTTTTGTCACGTTCCGGGAAGCGAGTCTGGGTTGACTTTTTGATTGTTAATAATGATAAAAAAGTATATTGTTTGGGGTTGTTCCTACGGTATTAGTTGATGTTATTGCATTATTTTTGGCTTGACTTGACCTGTTCGGAGGCTGATTAGAGAGGCATGGCGTTTCTAGAGTATTGATTTGGCTTGTTTGAGGTACGAATCTTACCTAACCTTGTGTGGGGGAATACCAGTTAGGACTTGGCTTTAATTGCCATTTTGTCATATGTGAAAATCAATGTGTACATAAGGGACGAGCATTTACACGGGTGCTATGTGTGACTTGTGGCTGAATTAGACCTTCGGCTAGTAAGATGCCTTAATTTGAGGATATATTGTATATGAAGCATGCTTAATCACTTTGTGCTATGTGAAAATGATCGCTACAATTGTTTTCGTTGTAGTAATGCTTTATTTGTTAAAAACCCATCCGCATTTTACTATGTTCATGTCCTTGTGAACCTTGTTGATAAATTACGAACTCATATCCTTGATAAAACTTTTGCATTATTGTGGCACATGTGGACATGTTAAGCGAATTGTTTGGGTGTTGGCACGAGGTCTTTGCCATGCGAGTATGATTTATATTGTGACACAAGGTCTTTATCGTGCGAGTATGACTTATATTGTGGCACGAGGTCTTTGCTGTGCGAGTGTGATTTTTGTGGCACGAGGTCTTTGCCATGCGAGTATGATTTATATTGTGACACAAGGTCTTTATCGTGCGAGTATGACTTATATTGTGGCACGAGGTCTTTGCTGTGCGAGTGTGATTTTTGTGGCACGAGGTCTTTGCCATGCGAGTATGATTTATATTGTGACACAAGGTCTTTATCGTGCGAGTATGACTTATATTGTGGCACGAGGTCTTTGCTGTGCGAGTGTGATTTTTGTGGCACGAGGTCTTTGCCATGTGAGTGTGATTTATGTAGTGGAACTTTGCCGTGCGAGTGTGATACAAAATATGGGCATGAGTTGCCGTATGTTCGCATCCCTAGTTGATGACTTGTTGTTGAAGCTTAGTCGTTACTTGCATTTAATTGTTATCACTTGTTCTGATGAGATTATTGTTATTGTTTTCTGTTATACTTTATGTTGCCGGTCTTTGATATATTGCCCATATTATTTTACTAGTTAGTATACATGAATTAAACCCCGTCACTACATCACCGAGGTTAGTCTTGATACTTATTGGGTACCGACCGTGGTGTACTCATACTACACTTCTGCATATTTTCTTGTAGATCTAGGTGTTGGAGGCGGCAGACCTAAGCAGTGAGAGATTTATTGACCGCATTTACCATCACAGTCCCTTAGAGTCCTATCCTTAAATTGATACTGTCATTTTTATATCATAATATTATTGTCTTTTGAGATATTCTTATGTATTCATTTAGAGCTTGTGACTATGTACTACCTATTTCTGGGGAGATGTTTTTTTGATTATTCCCACTTTTATTGTATTACCTCTCTTTCTACTTTTATATTAATTTATGTCTTACTATATCATGTTTTGTTGAATTAATGTTGTTAGCAGATATGCTTTCCTAGTCTTAGAGATTAGGTGCCATTATGACCCCTAAGGTAGAATTTGGGTCGTGACAAGTTAGCATCCGAGAACTAGGTTCATAGGTTCTTCGAGTCCGAGCAGGGGCATGTGGTACAATTAAAGCACCTACTAGAGCAGCAGTTGTGAAGCCTCCAGCAGTTGCAGTTGAGGATCAGGAGACCGAGCATGTTGAGCATGTACCTGAGTAGCCTATTGCTACGCTGGGTCTCTAGGAGAACTTGGCGCACTACATGAGTATGTTCGGGAGTTTGGCCCGGGCATGGTTGATTTTGGTTGCACAATCTACTTCATAGGCTGGGGGAGGAGCTCAGACTCTCGCCGGCCGTACACTAGAGCAGCCGCCTTATGTTTATCAGACACCAGGTGTCGTGCTAGTTCATCCAGTAGTTACAGTTCAGCCCGAGGCAGGGCCAGTTTTGTCGGCAGAGGGGCATAAGAGTTTGGTAAAGTTTTGTCCTCCCTAGTTCAGTGGAGGGGCTTCTGAGGATGCACATGATTTCTTGGATCAGTGTCATCGCATTCTGTGTACTATAGGTTTGGTGGAGTTGAGTAGGCTCGATCTTACTACTTTTTAGTTGATGGGGTTGACATAGAGATGGTGGCTGACTCATGAGGCGAGAAGACCAGTTGGTGCAACACCACTTGCATAGTCCCATTTCTCCGATCTTTTCTTGAGAGAGTTTATTCAACAGAACTGCAAGGACGAGTTGCACAACGTGTTTGAGCAGTTTCACAAAGGGAGAATGATTTTATCCGAGTATGCTATGAGGCTTATAGAGTGTTCGTAGGTTTATTGAGGGACTTGTCTGTAGCCTCAGGTATGGGATAATATGCAAGTTGGAGACTGCGATTACATTCCATCAGGTTGTGGAGAATGCTAGGAGGTTGGAGCATATCCTCGGGCAGGAGATGAGAGATAGGAAGGCTGAGAAACCTCGAGGTTCTGGAGGATTTAGTGGCTTCCACTCTTTGGCTCTAACCCGTCATGGCAGAGGCTTGGTCAATCAACCAGTTCAGTCTGCACTTCAAGTTAGCCGTAGTGCTCCAGCTAGTCAGGGACCCCAGAGAACTCATACTGGACAACAATCTTCTTCTGCACCTTGTGCACGGGGTTCCTACAATGGTTATTCTAGTCGTTTGACGCAGACTCAATACCAGCAATCATGCCCGCCAAAGAGTTATTTTGAGAGGGGTGATACTAGGTACCTTATGAGAGATTGTCCCAGACTTCAGAGGGGTGGACCTCAGCAAGGTACTCAGGCTATGGATCCTGCTCCCATTTCTACTCTACCTGCACAACCAACTAGAAGTGGAGGGCAAGAGAGTAGAGGACGCCTTAGAGGGGGAGGCCAGGCCCATTGTTATGCTTTCCTAGTAGGACCGAGGCAGTTACATCAGATGTAGTCATTACAAGTATTGTTCTAGTCTGTCATAGAGATGCATCAGTTTTATTTGATCTGGGTTCTACTTATTCATATATATAATCCTATTTTCCTTCATATTTGGATATGTCTTATGATTCTCTGGATACTTCTACTTATGTGTCTAAATCCGTTATGGATTCTATTGTGGTGGACCATGTCTATTGCTCTTGTTTGGTCACTTTTGGGGCAATGAGAATAGGTTCTGTTGCTTAATATGGTGGATTTTGTTCTAAGGGTAAGGATTAGTTATCTCCGTACCACGATATTCTTGATTTTCATGCTAAAGCCGTGAAGTTAGCTGTTATGGGGTTGCCGAGGTTGGAGTGGAGAGGTTCCTTGGGTCATATTCCTAGTTGAGTGGTGTCTTTTCTGAAGGCTCAATAGATGGTTGAGACGGGGTGCTTGGCGTACTTAGCCTTTGTTAGACACTTGAGTGCTAATACTCCCACGGTTGATTTAGTCCCCGTGGTGAGGGAATTTTCAGATGTTTTTCCTGCAGAACTACCGGGCATGCCACCTGATAGGGATATTATTTTTGGTATTAACTTGGTGCCGGCTACTCAGTCCAAATCTATTCCACTGTACCTCATAGATTCAACAAAGTTGAAGGAATTAAAGAAACAAATTTAGGTATTGCTAGATGAAGATTTCATCAAGTCGACTGTTTCACCTTGGGGTGCTCCGGTTCTATTTGTAAAGAAGAAAGACGGTTCCATGAGGATGTGCATTGACTATAGGTAATTGAAAAAGGTTACTATAAAGAACAAGAATCCCCTTCCGCGTATTGATGATTTATTTGATCAGCTTCAGGGTGCTAGGGTATTCAAGAAGATTGATTTGGGGTCGGGGGACTATCAGTTGAAGGTCAGAGCTTCAGATTTTTCTAAGACAGCTTTCAGGACCAGTTATGGGCATTATGAATTCTTGCAATTCTTGGACCAATTTGGGTTGACCAATGCCCCAGCAGTTTTCATGCACTTGATGAATAACGTGTTTTAGCCTTATCATGATCCCCTTATCATTGTGTTTATTGATGATATATTGGTGTATTTTCGTAGCTCGGAGGAGCATGGGAAGCATTTGAGGATCGTGCTTCAGACTTTGAGGGAGAAGAAGCTATATGCTATATTCTGTAAGTGCAAATTTTTGTTAGACTTGGTGGCATTCTTGGGTCAGGTGATTTCTAGTGAGGGGATTAAGGTGGATCCAAAGAAGATTCAGGCAATTCAGAGTTGGCCCAGACCATTTACCGCTACTGAGATTAAGAGTTTCTTATGTTTGGCTAGGTATTATTGCTGCTTTGTAGAGGTTTCTCATCTATAGCTGGCCTATTAACTATGTTAACTCAGAAGGGTGCCCCATTTAGGTGGTCTCATGAGTGTGAGGAGAGCTTTCAGAAGCTCAAGATTGCCTTTGACTACAACTCTAGTTCTGGTTTTGCCTTCGGGATTGGGTTCATATACAGTCTACTGTGATTCTTCACGGGTTGGCATTGGGTATGTATTGATGCAGGATGATAAGGTGATTGCTTACACTTCACGTCAGTGGAAGACCCATGAGAAGAACTACCCGATACATGATTTGGAGCTAGCTGCTATTATACACATGCTCAATATTTGGAGGCACTACTTATATGGCGTGTCTTATGAGGTGTGTACAGATCACCAGACACTTCAACATCTATTCAAGTAGAAGGATTTGAACTTGAGGTAATAGAGATGGTTGGAGATATTGAAAGACTATGATATCATCATTCTTTATCATCCGGGGAAGTCCAACGTGGTGGCCGACGCCTTGAGTAGGAAGGCGGAGAGTACGGAGAGTCATGCTTTTATTCCAGCTGGGGAGAGCCCATTAGCTTTGGATGTTCAGGATTTGGCCAAAAGGTTTGTGAGGTTGGATATTTTGGATCCTAGTAGGGTTCTTGCTTGTGTTGTATCACGTTCATCCTTGTTTGAGCGCAGCAAGGCACGTCAATATGATGATCCACACTTATTGTCCTAGGGAGACAATGCAACATAGTGATGGTAAGGAGGTGACTATTGGTGATGATGGTGTGTTGCGGTTGTGGGAACAAATTTGCATGCCTAATATTGATGGGTAGGGGGAGATAATTCTGGAGGAGCCCTAGAGCTCGTGTTATTCCATTCATCCGGGTACTTGAAAGATGTACGATGATTTGAAGCAGCATTATTAGTAGTAGAGGATGAAATAATACATTGTTGAGTATGATGCATGGTATTTGAACTTTTACCAAGTTAAGTATGAGCATCAGAGACCTGGTGATTTACTTCAGAGGCTAGATATATCAGAGTGGAAGTGGGAGTATATCAGTATGGACTTTGTGGTTGGGCTTCCACGGACATTGAGGAGATTTTATGTTGTGTGGGTCACTGTGGACAGACTGACCAAGTCTGCACACTTCATTCTAGTCATGACTACCTACACTTTAGAGCAGCTAGCTCGAATTTATTTTTGAGATATTGTTCGCCTTCATGGTGGGCCTGTGTCTATTATCTCGAATCAAGGCACTCAGTTTACATCACATTTTTGGAGAGGAATGCAGCGAGATTTGGGCACCCAGGTCGAGTGGAGTACGACATTTCATCCCCAGACTGACGGGTAGTTCGAGCGTACTGTTTAGATCTTGGAGGACATGTTGCGAGCCTATGTCATTATTTTCGGGGGCCAGTGGGATCAGTTTCTACCTTTAACAGAGTTCACTTACCACAATAACTACCAGTCGAGTATCCAGATGGCTCTTTATGAGGCCTTAAATGGGAGGCGATATTGTTCTCCAGTTGTTTGGTTTGAGCCTACGCAAGCTAGGTTATTGGGCACTGACGTAGTTCGTGATGCTTTGGAGAAGGTTAAATTTATTCAGGAGCAGTTTCGTACTGCGCAGTCCAGGCAAAAGGTTTATGCTGACAGGAAAAGGGTGTGATGAGGTTCGAGAAGAAGGGCAAGCTGATCCCTCTGTATATTGTTCCTTTTGAGGTTCTAGAGAGAGTTGGTGTGGTACAGATTTGCTTTGCCACCTAGCTTATCGGGAGTCCATCCAGTGTTTCATGTTTCCATGCTTCAGAAGTATTATGAGAACCCTTCACATGTGTTTGATTTCAGCTCGGTGTAGTTGGACAAGGATTTGACTTATGATGAGGAGCCGGTGGCCATTTTGGGTAGGCAGGTTCACAAACTTAGATCGAAGAATATTACACTGGTAAAAGTTCAGAGGAGAGGTCATTTGGTCGAGGAGGTGACTTGGGAGACCGATCATAATATGCAGAGGAGATACCCTCATCTTTTTTATATCACAGGTATGTCTCGAAACTCATTCGAGGATGAATGTTTGTTTAAGAGTGGGAGAATGAATGACTCGACCTGTCATTTTGATTATTTGAGTCACGTTCACCTATTTATTACTCCATGTATGTATATTTGTTGTTATGCGACTTGCAGGGAAGGTTGATTTGATTTCAGGGAGGTATTTGATTGAAATGTAACACCTAGTTCCAAGGTTGGAAGCTCAAGTTATAAGTGTTGGCCGATGTTTGACTTTTGTGTAAAAGACCCCAAAATGGTATTTTGATGTTTCCAATATTTTTTATGGTGATTTTGAATTTAGGCTTATGCCTGGATTTGGAGGTTCCTTTATTGATTTTGCTCTTTTTGGTGAATGTTGGAAATTTGAAGGTTTGGAAAGTTCAATGGTTTTGACCGGGAGTTGACTTCAAGGTTATCGGGGTAGAATTGTAGCTTTAGAAGTTGTAATAAGTTTATTATGTGATTTTGACTTGTGTACAAAAATTGAGGTCAGTCCAGTTGGTAAGACATGGCTCGGCACGAGTTTTGGAAGTTGGAAGTTCGATTGGTTCATTAGGCCCGAATCGAGGTATGATTTGTAGTTTTGATGTTATTTTGTGGGATTTGAGACCTCAAGTATGGCAGTTATATGTTTTGGGATATATTGGTTTGGTTGGATAGGGTCCCGGGGCCCTGGGGTGTGTTTTGGGGTTGTTTTAGACCAATTTTCCTAATTATGGAGCACACATTTTCTGGTATTCTTCATGTGATCTTGCGGCCTGTGAATTCTTCTCTTCATGTTCATGAAGAGGGGGATGTGATCGCATTCTATTAGAGAGTTGAAGTTTCGTGTTTGCAGAGGAGGGCCACGTTTGTTTTGCACTAAGTTAGAGTGGAGAGGGGTAGGTGTTTGGCCTTCGCATTCGCGGGCCTGGATCCGCTTTCACGTAGGCCTAAGGTGTTGTGTATCACGATGGTGAGCATGGGACCGCGTTCATGTGGGATCTTCTCGGGGCAGCTGATGGCTTGTGTTTCGCGATTTTGAATTGAAGTAGGTCCCGCGATCGTGAAGGGGAACCACTGGGCATACTTAAATACTCTATGTTCAAGAGTTTGAGTTATTTTATCATAGTTTCAGATTGGGAGATCGGATTTGGGTAATTTTGAGGGGATTTTCACTATTTGTATTGGGATAGTATTATTGACTCAGATTTAATTATTATTTGTGATTCCATCCTTGATTTTGGTTTTTGATTGTTGAATTTAAGGGAGAAAGTTTTGGATTTCGGCAAAACTTTTCTCAAGTGAAAAATAAGGATTTGAACCTCGATTCGGAGTCGGATTTGGATGAAACTTGTATGGTTGGACTCATATTCAAATGGGTGTTTGGGATTTGTATCTTTTGTCAGGTTCCGAGAAGCGAGAGTGGGTTAACATTTTTGATTATTAATAAAGATCAAAACTTTATTGTTTGAGGTGTTTCCTACGACATTATTTGATATTTTTGAATTGTATTTGGCCAGATTTGACATGTTCAAAGGGCGATTCAAGAGGCTAGGCAATTCTAGAGTATTGATTTGGCTTGTTTGAAGTAAGAATCTTGCCTAATCTATGTGTGGCTAGTAACTGGATTAAACCTTAGGTAATTAATATGCCTTAATTTGAGGATGTATATTATAGTAAACATGGTTAATCACTTTGTGGCTATGTGAACATGAGCACTACACTTGTTTTAGTCATAATAATGCTTTATTTGTGAAGCACGCATCCGCATTTTACTATGTTTATGTCCTTGTGCAACTTGTTGATAAATTATGAACTCATATCCTTGATAATGTTGTGATTATTCTGGCACACGTGGACATGTTGAGTGGGTTTTTTAGGTGTTGGAACGAGGTTTTTACCGTGTGAATGTGATTTATATTGTGGCATGAGGTCTTTGGCGTGCGAGTGTGATTTATATTACGGCACGAGGTCTTTGCCGTGCAAGTGTGATTTATGTTGTAGAACGAGGTCTTTCTCGTGCGAGTGCGATCGAAAATATGGGCACGCGGTGCCGTATGTGTGCGTTCTTATTTGATGACTAGTTCTTGAAGCCGAGTCGTTACTTGCATTAATGTTTTATCACTTGTTCTGACGAGATTATTGTTTGCTGTTATACTTTCTATTGCTAGTCTTTGATATATTGCATAGGTATTGGACTAGTGAGTATGACATGAATTAAACCTCATCACTACTTTACCAAGGTTAATATTGATACTTACTAGGTACTAACCATGGTGTACTCATACTACGGTTCTGCATATTATTTGGTCGAGCTAAATTTACCATTGACTGCAAGGATTCAAGGTAGAGCTGAATTTACTATTGTAGTCCCTTGGAGTCCTATCCTTACATTAATTCTATCATTTTTATATTCGAACTGTATTGTATTTTGAGATATCTTATGTATTCGGTTAGAGCTCGTGACTCCATACTACCTAGTTCTGAGGAGATGTTTTTTTATTATCGCTGCTTTGGCTTGTATGACCTTTACTTCTACTTTTATATTAATCTCTGTCTTACTCTATCATGTTTGTTGAATTAATGTTGTTAAGTTATAGTCTTTCCTAGTCTTGGAGATTAGGTTCCATTACGATCCCTATGGTGGAGTTTGGTCGTGACAATTACATTTTTTTGGAAAAGAACATGGATGTGAAGAGCTATATGAAATACATTCTATTAGGGCGACATCATTTATGAACATAGGAAGTTGTTGACTACACGAGTATAATATTTCTAAGCATTTCATTTTGAAATTCACTTTTATAAAGGAGAAACTTACTATAGCTTCATGCTAATAAGGGGATAACGAATAGCCTTACATACCTCTAAGACGACCTTTCCACGGCGATGACGGAACCAGTCTTCTCCATAAATAAAGCTACACAAGAAATAGTACTACTATTAATGAAGAGAAGCATAACAACTAACTGGCAAATGACAATCCGCTCTATACATGATTCTACGACCTATACCTTCACCCAACTCACGTCTAATTCTCATAACACCATCAATAACACATAGTTATACATACATCGATATCTCCAGCACTTCCATAATAAAAAACATGTACCAACACGTCACACACAAAATAAAAAACACTAGCATCAACAAGAGAAACATGCTAACTACAACATCTCCGCCATTTCTTTTACATCCCTCAAGTCAAGAACAACATCAACATAATGACAACCAATAACTATATGTCCAGATGAATAACAACAAGAACAACCTTCAAAACGTCACACAACAACAGCCTAAACTCAACTTCAACATAGCCACGTCTATTTGCCATTTCATTGTTATCCAACCCATCGAAGGATCTATTAAGTTCATACATATGGAGGAGAATGATAATCTTATCTTAATTGAAAAAAATCAGTCCACTTATACCTTGCTTCAACTTGAAGTAACTTCAATTCTTGTAACAACCCGGCCTATTGATTATAGTATTTTAGCCTCGTTTCTATTACGCCCCGTTTTCGCAAGCCTTTAAGAGTTAACATTCAAGGACGAATGTTTATAAGGAGGGAAGGATGTTACACCCCGTACTTCATACCTCACTGTCAATATAAGATTATCTAATGTAAGATAAAAAAATATGAAATTTTTCTACAAGGATATGAAAGGTTTATCGAAGTCTTAAGTAAGTTAAGATGAATGAGACTTGGAAAAAAACAAATGAGATAATTATTACATTCTGTGCATACCAAAGTGACGTATAATAAATATGAGACTTGTTAATCATGATTTAAATAATTTTAGAGTCATAATATGACTATATATTATGTTTGGATAGAAAATATAAAGTGTGGGAGAAATTGGATTTAACTTACGAAAAACTCGAGTAAAGATTCGCCTTGTAACGAGCCGTTTTTGAGAAATTAAATTCGTAAGCTTTGTGATGTCATTTTGGGAGATATCACATACCAAAATTAAGGTCTTGGAACCTAGTTTTAAATGGTCCAAACCATTTATTCATACGACATCAGGGGTAGAGAAATATAAATTTTTAAAGTAGGGTCGCTAAGTCACATCGCCGCACTTCGGAGAAACTGGCAGGTTTATAGGCCAAGTTGCGAGGTTATTTTCTCCCAATATATTGAGAGTTACAAGGAGATCCTTATATGGAATTAAAGAAACTTGTGTCTAGTTTCCAATGCAGAAAATCATTTATCAATACAATATCGAAGTAGAGAGATACGAGCGTCCGAAGTTGCACCGCTCAAATTGCCAAGCAGGCAGCTTACCCACTTGCTTGGAGAATTGAGGCAGTGGGCTTATAAGTAATCTTTTCCCATATATATCTCGTCAATATTCAGTGAAAACTTACGCCAAAACACTCTCAAGCTCTCCAAGGCTGTTCCAAGAAATTCCTAGCAAGATTAGTATCCTGGGGTACAAAATCAAGATGCGATAACATTAGAACGGTCCCTACCATATAAGTATCATTATACCGCCTCCCTTTCTCTTTGTAGTTTGAGATTTGGAAGGTACTTCATAGTTAATAAAATGCCTACTTTTTGTATTTAAGCTTTAAAATATCAAGGAAGGTCGATAAACTCATTTTCTCATAGTTAGAACTCACCGGACGGTGATCGGAAGCTGTGAGTTCGATTTATTCCACTTTTAGCAGAATGTTTTGTAGTCCACTCGTATTGGCCTCTTATGCTGTTGATTTATGGAGTTTGGAAGGATACAAGGCATGGAGAAGCACCACATGTGGTAGGGTAGTGGGCTGGTCACTCGTCGTTGCAATTTCAGGCTAATTGATAACTTGTTGATTGGGTGTGTTATGGTATATTTTGGGTTTTTTGTTGTATTGAATGTCTCGAATTATAGTTGGGTTGTTTATGAGTTTCTAATTGTATGGTATTTGTATCGCGCCTATAGTAGGCTTGAGGGAGCAGTAAAATATGGGAAAATGCTGCCCGTTTTATTTAGAATCGAGTTATCGTTTGAGATACGTGATATACTAGCGCCATCTAAGTTGTAGATGTATTTCTTTGTTATAGGGATGGCATGCTACTTGTCATAAGCTTGTTGTTGAGTTGCATTGATGACTTGAAGTATGTTAAGGCTACCACTTTTTCTCTTTTGGCATGATCTATATGATACAAACGAAACGAGTAAACGCACAATTTTCATAAATGTCTCTATTAATAGAACTACTAGGTGTTCCTATTTTCTTGATTCCCTATGTATTCTATTATTATATTATCTGCTCATGGGTCTTATAAAAATATGGGGAAAGGTTATTGCGTTATATACGCACTACCACTTGATCAGCTGGTATACGTTGATGATTTCTCCCAAAGAGGTCGAGATGATATGATGGGATTCCCTCAAAAGCTTAATGATGTTAGGTGCGCATATACCTATGCATGATGTGATATTTATACGCATATGCATGACATTATAAATGTTTCATAATTCACTGAGTTATTCAGACTTACAGGTTGAGTTCTTTACTCCATGTTTCTTTCATGTCTTTTACATACTATTTTCATGCCTTACCTACTCGGTACGTTATTTGTGCAGACGTCCTTTTTTTTCCTAGGGACGTTGCGTTTCATGCCTGCAGGTCCCGATAGACAGGTTGAGAGTGCTCCTAGTAGGCTATCAGCTCAACGGAAGGTGTTGGTGCACTCCACTTGCTCCGGAATTACCTATTTGGTCAGTATGATTTAGACATGTATTGTTGGTATAGCGGGGCCCTGTCCTGACCTTTATGACGTTTATGTACTCTTAGAGGCTTGTAGACAGATATCATGTATATGGATAGCCTTATAGGCCCGTATGTCACATGTATAAGTTTGTGTTCCATGTTGGGTCGTCGTATGTCGAGTATCCCCTTATGTTTTATTATGGTTATCATGATGGCACTTTTGGCCCATTTACCCATGATGGTATGATAAGAAAGATATATTACGTTGGTGCTCGGCTGGGAAAGGCACCGGGTGCCTGTTGCGGCCCATCGGTTTGGGTCATGACAATATCCCCTATTGGATGCTTTACATATGTGTATTTGTAGTTATTTGACTTGCCGGTGTGGTTGATTTGGTGTCGGGGAAGTTTTGGATTGCATCAGGGCACTTGATTTCAAGGTTGGAAGCTTAAGTTGTAGGAGTTGACCAGAGTTAGACTTTTGTGTAGACAACCCTTTAATGGTGTTTTGATGGTTCCAACAGCTTTACCTAGTGATTTTCGACTTCGACTTATGTCCAGCTTTGGATTTGGAGGTTCCTAAGTTGTTTTGTCTTGAATTGGCAAAAGTTAAAAATTAAATGTTTGGAAGGTTTATATGTTTGACCGAGAGTTGAAATCGATTATATCGGGTTTGGATTGTGGTTCCGGGAGTTGGAATAGGTCTTTGTGTCATTTGGGAAATACATGCAAAATTTGAGGTCATTCCGAGTTGTTTAGGCTTGTTCGGCGTAAGTTTTGAATTTGAAATTTTGAATTAGTTCCTTAGGCTTGAATTGGGGTTCAATTCGTTGTTTTGATATTATTTTGTGTGATTTGACGCCTCGAGTTGGTTCGTGCTATGTTTTCGGCTTAGTTGGTGTGATTGGACAAGGTCCTGGCAGCCTCGGGTGTGTTCCAGATTGATTTTAGTTCATTTTGGATATTGTTGTCATTACTGAAGATTTCTAGTTCTGAAGTTTCCGCATATGTGGAGAGTTTGTCGTAGATGAGGGTTTGTGGTCGCAGAAGCGAAGCTTGGCTAGAGATGGATGGGCATATGTGCGAGGGCGCATTTGCGATGAAGGACCACAAATGCGTGTACGAAGGTGCACTGGGATGACCACATATATGGTAGGTCGGGATTTAAGTGAGGATCACAGATGCATGCTCTTGACCGCAAAAGCGAAGCCGTAGATGCGGCCTTGTGTCCTCAAATGCGGAAAAACTGGGAGGAATATTATATCGAAGGGTTTGATTATTTGGAGTTGTGGAGTTCGGCTGAAGGCAAAGTTTGGAGGGTTTTTCATCACAATTGATCGGTTAAGTAATCCTTACTTTATTTTGGTGTTAGATATTGATTACCCATGGATTATTATACCTAATGTATGTGAATTAAAGGTAGAATTTGAAGGTTTTTGAACTATGATTTTTTTAGGGTGAATGTTGATGATTTGAGGGTAGAGTTGAGGTTGGAAATGGATGAAACACATATATTTGGACTCGTATCAGAATGGGTGTTCGGAATTTATGAGTTTTGTCGGATTCCGGGGTGCGGGTCCGGGGTTGACGTTTTGGATTTACCTTGACTAATTGATTCAAAATCTTAGCTTTATTGTTTAGAGTTGTGTCCTATTGCTTTTATTGACGATGTTAAGTTATTTTGTCTATATTCGATCCGTTCAGAGGTTGATTCATGCGGGAAGGGCTTCTTAGAGTACTAATTTAGCTTGCTTGAGGTAGGTATCTTACATAAACTTGGTTGAGACACTAGTTGCCTGAGTTATTTACGATAGCTATATGCTATGTATGGCGCACTTGTTGGGTTGGGGG
>AWOL01S0023978.1:28454-47389 GCA_000715115.1 Nicotiana otophora
CAAGAACATTCGTCCTCGAATGAAAGACTTACACACACACTACTCAGGATTTATTAGACTAGTGCTTGGTGCTGCCTTATGAACATATATGAACTAGGACATACTCTTTCTTTAGACATTATTCTTGTACTAGGGTTCCTCACTTGGTAACTTGTCGAACTTACAACCGTTGCTACCTTCTGTCACGTAGCCTAGATAGTAGTATCCTTAAGGTTTCCTCACCTCTTTGGGATTTCATGGAGATCTCTAATTCAATCCATTCTATATTCATTATCTTACATATGCTAGTATATATCCTTCGACACTATCTTATTACACTTCCTTTTGGGATGGAGCATTTTATTCTTATTAGGTGCTTTGCTACGCGGTTCTACGTAGATAACATACAAATATTCTCTTAGATTTCTTGCCCTACAACCTCTGTTAAGTGTTTATAATCCTTTTAACTTACTAGACTAACTTATAATCAAGGCACATGTTCTCGTAAAAGTATAAACCCTATGTTGGATCTATTCCTCCGATTGGCTTATCATGTACTCTTGAATTAGGGGCATATTTCTACTTAACTTAGCCAATTTACTATAAGCTCTTATCATCCACTAATAATGCATCTTAAGCAAAACTTACTGGTGCTTGAAATCTCTATCCTACCATCGCTTATCCTCTTCTTCCTATTACGCTGATTCTACTATCGTTACAATGCCGTATCTTCTCCACATTCTCCTAACCCTGAACTCATCTTATTCGCTTCATGCCATATCAATCCATCAACTCATTTTCTAAATTAATCTCTAGGTCTATTTACTCTAGTCTCTTCCCTATTCACCCATTTATTTCACATTTCTCCTATTTATCTTGAATCTCAGTTACGCTACCATACTTTAGCTTAAGAGTTTCAACTGTTAGTACATAGATCTTCTGAACTCTCCATCTATATTACGAACACCATAGACTTCCTTACGCGGCCCTAGAAGCTAATTATGGAAATACTAAGCCTCTTGATCATAACTCATCTTACACTTACTATGCGAAGCTAATGGAATGGTCTTACTTTTAACTATTCACCTAGGAATGGAAATACTCCTAATTACTCTCCTCACTTAACTGACTTGTATCGTATAGGCACACTAATGTGTACTCGACTTAACCATCTGCTCGTAATCTTATGTTTAATTATTAATGATTCACCTTATGTTAACACTTGTCCCGAGTGGTCCTTCAAATTCTTATTCATTAACCTAAGGTCTTACATGGTAATTATATATAGAAGAATCACTGATTGCTATCTTACAATATTCAATGAAGGAAACAACGACATACATATATCCTCATCATGCGGTGATTTTAATCCCTGTCGATCCTCTATAGATGATGATGATATTGATGTCATAGAACTCCTTCTTACCCTATAGCAATAGTCTCTCATCTTGTGACCAGAAGTTCCGCACTAGTAATATACATTGATATCCTAATGACATACCCCTTAGTGTGTTTTCCCATATTTCCTACAGTAAGGTCTGGATGGCCTTGCCTGGCTCTGGTCTCTCTATGGCTGGGGTCCTAACACCCGTGAACTCTGAATTTGTCCAACTAGACACCTCTGGTCATATATTGGGCCCTTGGGCCAGACTGACTAATCTTTTGGAGTTCTGTGGTACCCTACCACTCTAGGATCCCTTATTATCGCTATGTGATCAAGTTGGCACTGCTATTCCAGCTTCTCTAAAATATTGGCAAAGGCCTAAATTCTGGATATATCCATTTCTGGATTCAAGGATGCTACTGTACATTCTCTCACTAATTATCTCTTCACCCTGCATGAATCTGTGAACTTTATCTCTCATGGAGGCCACTATAGTCAAAACATACTTGGCTAACGAGTCAAACCTAAGGCTATATTGCCTTACACTCATATTTCTCTTCTTAAGGGATACAAAATTCTCAACACTAGACTATCACATATCTATTGGTAAGTACTGAATTAAGAAGGCGTTGGCAAACTCCTCCCATACCGTTGCGGGTGCATTCCATCCTCAAGATCGCTCCCAAGCATCGTACCAAAATACAGTCATATCCCTTAGCCTATATGCTGCTAACTCTACCGCCTCTGTCTCTGTAATATTCATAACTCAAAAGGTCCTCTGGAGCTCATCTATGAAATTCTATAGGTCCTCGTGTGGATCTGATCCTATGAACTCATGGGGTTTAGACTAAGAAACTCTCGTACCCTCAAACTAGTCAATCTATTAGAAGATTTGGAACCTTATGTTTCCCCTACTTGCCGTTGTGCCTGTGCGACTACTATCTGCGTCAATAACTGTACTACTTCCCACAATTTTCTGCTCGGGTACTAGAGGTACTGGAGCTCCACAAAGCTCCTCTAAGGTTGATGAAGTCGGGGGAACCTGATATTTCAACCTATTTTGGGTCTCAATCTGACTCCCATTTACTGGTGGTCTACTACTAGGCCCCTCATCTATAGCCTAATGACGCTCTATTTTACCTATCCACATTTATGTAAACACATAATAAAACACAAGTTTGAATCAAACTTCTATGACTTAGGCACCAGTATACAATATATATATCAATGCAAGTAAGGATCGACTTCCTATGACCTAGCTCTATGGCATGATCAGGGAATGAAAGAAAGGGAATGAATCCTAGTGCCTTGTAGCTTCTTGTTTATAAAATGTGGTGCATAACACACTTACACACAAGACTCTACTAGACACGACTTTAAAGACTCCCTAGGATGCAGACCTTGTCATGACCCAAAACGAAGGGCCGTAAGGGGCACCCGGTGTATTACTCAACCGAATACCAGTGTAACATATCGTTCTTATCGTACCATAATGGGTAAATGAGCCGGAAGGGCCGTCATGAGATAACCAGTATTGAACATAAGGGAATACTCGATATAGGATGACCCAACATGATAAACAAACATATACATGTGACATACGGGCCTATAAGGCCGACATGATCATTTGTACACTCAAAACATTGACCGACAAGGCCATGCAAGTATCCATATATATGACATTTGTCTACAAGCCTTCGAGAGTAATAAACATCATAAAGGTCAGGACAGGGCTCCGCCATACCAATCAATACATGTCTAAAGCATACTGACTAAATAGGCAATTCCGGAGCAAGTAGAGTGCGCCAACACCTTCTACAGAGCTGATAGCCTAATAGGAGGACTGTCAACCAGCCTATCGGGACCTGCAGGCTTGAAACAGAACATCCCCAAGCAAAAGGGACGCTAGTACTAATAAAGTACCGAGTATGTAAGGTAGGAAAGCATAAATAAGAACAGTAATGTAAAGAGAGATAAAGAAGATACAACTTGTAACATCTGAGTACCTCTGAGGACGACTGATATGAAATGCATGATACATATATATATATGCATATAATTTTAAAAACATATCATACCCGGACTTAAAGAGTACTCGGTAAAAACTTACTCGACCATCATAAGGCTTGATAGAATCACACCCGTCCAAGTGGAGCTCGGAAAAACCCAACTGATCAGTAGTTGCACAATAGGTGTCATACTCGGCCGACTATAGTGCGACTCGATAGAGTAAAATAGATACATATATATGTGTGTGTGTGTGTGTGTGTGTGTGTATATATATATATATATATATATATATATATATTACATGTTGGACTCATGGAATCACGTACTAAACCCTTCGGAGTAACATAAGGACGTCGCACCTTCGATTAACATTATGGACATCGATACCATTAATATGAACCTCAATAAGATTCAAGGATCATACATACTTGCTTAGAAAACTTTATATGGAAAAAACAACATGGACAACCTTAGTTGCTAGGTGTAGATCCATTATGAAATAGCATATCGTTTATGGTCATTTAACTTTAGATCATGCCAAAAACAAGAAGGAAGTGCCTTAACATACCTTTGCAATCTTATCTCGAATCGTCAACAAGCTCAATATGATCTTCGTACGTCAACAATGAGTAAACCGACTTTGTCATCATCATATAAGTATTGTAAGTCTCATATTTCAAAATAAATATTCTATAAGAAAATGGAAAACACCTCCCCTGTTTGTACTACATCCCATAAATTAATAAAAGTCACCAAACAACCCAAACAGCAATAATATAATTCACAATAAGCTCTCTGATTAC
The DNA here is from genome assembly GCA_000715115.1 of Nicotiana otophora. NCBI lineage: Eukaryota > Viridiplantae > Streptophyta > Magnoliopsida > Solanales > Solanaceae > Nicotiana > Nicotiana otophora. The sequence goes on from AWOL01S0023978.1 coordinate 32,631, forward strand.
ACCATTTTGAGAGGCAAGCTCGATTTACAATTAACAAAATATAGTTTGAATTCAATTCCTCTTCCATCAATATTCCTACAAGATATATAACATCATACTTATGCTTAATATATCATTTATAGCCCAAAACATCATAAGAATAATCTTCAAACATAGTTCACACGCCTAGCACCCTAACCTTTATCGTCGACCTCTTATTTTTCATGTTATCCTCTTAAATCAGCTTAATTATCACATAGATAATCATAACAACATCAGACATAACATAATTTAATTATTTAGAATAATTTTCATCCAAAACAAACTATATATAAAGCCTCAACACAGCCCACAAAAAAGAGATAACGATTCCTTATGCTATGTCAATTACTATCTTTTAGATTTCCTCTCAAACAACTCCACTAACACATGATTAACATTAATCACAACCCAAAACATGATTTAATTACCTTAGGCAATAGCTAAAAGTTGAAATCCCTAGCTGGTGTAGCCCACAAAAATCCTCAATCACACCACAACACTATAGGAGTTGTATTCTCTTCTTGAATCAACTTTTGTGTTCAAGTTGGTGTCTAAACACTTGTATTTATCCATGAAAATATAATATATATAAAGGAGAGACTTATTATTACCTTAAAAATAAGAACAACACGAAATCTGAGGTTACCTCACTTGAAGAATCCTCCAAAACAGCCACAAGATGAAGGACGATCTAGCAAGCACCACGGGATCTCTAGCATTGGATTCATGTTTTTCTCTTTGGTTTTCACTCTATAATCATGGATACCGCTTTGAGAGTATTTTGGGAGAGTATAGGGTCTGGTTGGGTGGAAATAAATGAACCCAAATGATCCTTTCCCCTATCTTTAAAGGTTGGAAAATCATCCACCGCCTAAGTGGATCCCATTGGGAGCTGCTTGCGCGATCTCGCAAAAATGCGAATATCTCTCTACTCCGATGTCGTATCAACAAACATTTTAATGAATTGTAAACTAGATTTATAGAACTTAAATTTGATATATTTATGAAAATGTTTTTTGTATTATATTGAAAGGAAAGCTCTGCTACATTTGACGTAATATTCAGCACATTTATGAATGTAACTTATGATGACCTTTGCCAACTTTTGTTTCACAACTCGCTTGACTTAAAAAACATAACACATGGATATCATACCACTAAAATAACTCATAACATAACCTACTTATCAAGTTAATCACCCTAGTATCACCCCAAAAATACATGTAATAACATTCCCAATTTATCGAATTTCGACGAAACTTATTTTTTTCAATTTTTTAGCTTCTAAGATTTCCAACCCTCTTAGTACTTGTTATTCATGATATTAAATATTTGTAACCTCTAAGGTAACATTATTAACTTAATTTATGTGCGTTCAAAGATGATCTCATTTTGGAGCTTACATCAATTGACTTACGACGTACTCTCAAGTACAAAAATGTGGGGTGTAACATCATTCCCCCTTTTGGAACATTCATCCTCGAATGTTGAATGGTGTGCGCTTATCAGTCTCATAACCTATAGCTTTTATGAATACTTTAATTCTGTCTTTGCCATCTAGGCAACTATTTTGTGAATAAATCCAAAGGCCAGGGCATTCCCCCTTTAGGCCATTTTCTCACACCACGACTTGTGGTCGAAATTCTTTCAATCTCGTTACTGTTACTACCTTATGTCATGCATCCTGTATGACTCGGACCTTGTATGTATGCCTATTCCACTCTTCTCTCCTTTTTCCTCCATCTTTTATCCATTCTCTAGGCCTCACTTTGTGAACATATACATAAATATGACAAGCTGTCCCTCTGGCATCTATAGGTGTACTAAATTTTTTTGCTCGGTACTTTGTCAAACTTACGACTATTGCTATATTTTGTTTTACAACCTCGATTATTTATACTTTTGGAATTACTATATATAGGTAGGTCATACTATACCATAATACTTACTTTAGTTTATTATTACTGAGGTCTACTACACAACTCCATGTTACTCTCTCGCTGCTTATCCTATATGTATAAGTCTAAGTTCTTTAATGCTTCCTCATTACTGTTCATCTAAAGAATGGCATCCTAATCTCCTCTCTTACTTCACCTTAATGTTGACATAAAATTTACCACTGATAACTTGAAACCTCTTACGTAATTTATTGTCACTATGGCTCACGTCTCATCGGGGAACATTTCAAGTGATGTTCCTGATCCACCTAGGGATGATACTATACTTCAATAATCGTATTTCATAGCATCCTAATGTGATTCATCTTACCCGGGGGTGGGGGGGGGTATTCTTCATGAAATACATTTTCTTTCAATCATTACTCAATCAAAGTCCTAAATCATCATTTTATCATTTATCACAATTACGCCCTTACTTTACTACAAGGGTAGCATTCCACCTCTTCTAAATACTCCTAATCTTAGACTCCTTTGAGTTCATTCAGGCTATATTGAGCTTTCTATAACTTACAGAAACCATCAGCTCTCTTGCTTTGATGGGCTTCATTCTGAGGCCTTACCTATTCTTGTCACCTTCTCACTCACCTTTTCTCATCCTTACTCTTATATACCTAAAACCTTGTCACTCTATAATAATTTATCTTGCGACCTACACAGATCTATTTATACTACTAGGAACCTTTCTTTAACTTGGTAGCACCATAGATTTTCTTTTGTGTCATCTCAGTTGTCTTTAAATGTAAGCAATTACTTTTCCTGGTCGTTCCACCACATTTTGCCTGAATACTTGTATTATCTTAGTGCCCACACATATTGGAATTCCATATAACCCATATGAACTTGAATATTAGTTTTGATTTTACTTCCCATTCATTAGTCACAGTAGGTGCCACTTTCTTATAGAGTGCATACAAAGTTGTAGTGAGACTGTTGTTACAAGATCATTTCTTCTTTAGGTCACTATGATTTGGTTGAAGCCTTCTTCCTTATTTTCTCAACTAGTATTTTTGGTAATACTTAGGGGAGACCCTCTAAGTCCTATAAAGCTGCGAGCTTATTACATTGTATACTCGAAGGAATTTTTGATGTTCGTACTCGTCTATAATTATCTTTAGTTACTTACCTCCGCACCCTTGTACACGTAGGGTTGTTTCTGAACTGAAATTTTTTACTGTCTCCTCAGTGGCACTCTCTCTTATTTCTGTAACAGTTATATAGTACCTTTAACTGACCCCACTCCTATCTGAATATTTCTAGAGGATTGCGATCTCGTTTCTGCAAGACTGAATTCCCTACATTTATCTTGCATTATCTATTAATTTATTTGTGAACTCTTGTCTAGATATTACTAGGCTGTTCCTAAATCAACTACAGACTACTCATTGGTCCATACTCATCTCTATATTCCACGTAATTTCTCTTGGGATATTTCCTTTGTCTTAACTTACCTCTCGAATGGGATCCTTATGTATTACATGTTCATTCATACTTAGTAATCAATAACATCCTCGGCGGGAACCCTTACAGCCTTTCCCTGGCATCGTACTTTCATAATGTTCTGGAGTCGCAACATATCTGTAGGATCTGAATAACTGCAATCTCATTCCTTTCGCCTTTTTACCGCATCCTTCCTTTACTATTCGATAGTTACCTCATTATCTTTGGCGTATTTTCACATCTTCACTTACATCTTACTCGCCTTGCAGTAACCCTTCTATATCGAGGATAATTGAATTTCTTACTCATGAGGGTGACACATAGTGTAACTAGCACACTTAGTCCCTTAAGCTTAACTCTACTCATAGTGCGCTTGCATTAGGCAAGCGTCATCCTGAATGACCTTTAAAGGTTATTCTTCTGTTGCCCGTTCAATTATTGTTGGAACGCGATCTCTAATATTCTCACGATGTCTACTATTATCAAAACTTTCGGTCCCTAATACATGTTCGAGTTTTTATCTTGTTTACTAGCCCATACTAATTTCTATTGCTCTGAGGGTCTATCTTAGCCTTCTGGTAATCATGTTGGAGTCACCAACTCATTTCTCGAAACGAGGGTATGACTTTATGGCTTATACTCTTTTATTATCTCAAGGCCTACCTCCTCTTGTACTTTCCTTCACTGAATATAGACTCTGTCATCCTATCATATTTTGATTTACCGTTATCACCCATTTATCAGATCTTACTCATAATGCTTCATTTACTCTCTTCTTATTCTCTTGCTAATATTTCTGTCTATCATCTTATACTGAAAAATTCAACAAACCATTCTTTCACTTTTAGCTCCCCTTGCTCCATCCACTGGCTCTTCGGGCCACCTAACATTCACTCTTTACTAGGGATGGGAGCCATACTAAGGTAAATATTTATCACTTATAGGATTCCAGTGCCTATCTTCTGAATATTTTGAATATTCTAGTATTCATATCAGACTGTACTATTGTAGAGTGCACCAGCTGGGTACATCACAAGGAGAAATATTACAACTTTTGCAATATCTTTCGAAAATGTCAGCTAACGCTAACAATCCATCCACCATTTTGGGTTACTCTAACCCCAGCTGGATCCTGATATCCCATCCTTTTCTTAATTTTTATCTATTAGCTCCCATAGGGCATAACTGAGATGGGTTTGGCCAATTTTACATATATCTGTTACTATTGAAGGTAACTTAGAATGCTTATATTTCTCTACCTGAATTGTAAATATTGATAATCTTCACTAACTGTGTACCTCATACCCTTCTTCACATTGCTTATGTTACCTGTTGAAACTTATATCTACTTCTGATTCTCTTATTGATTTTTACCATATGGCTAGATAGATATTCATGCCTTAGGGCTCCTTATCAAGAAGCTTACACGTCTTAGTACACACATGATCTGCTGAATACCTCAAATTTACACATCATAAGCATGATGGAAAATCGAGTTCCTCTAACTCAACTCTTCCACATCCATATTCAATCTATTACTAACTATCTTTCTAGATGTAGGTATCGTTGTATTACGAATAAAATATAATTTAGGAGTTTGAATTCTTACAACTGAGCTGTACCACACGATCTAGAGTAAGAAGAAAGAGTGACAGTCCTAAATGCCCAGTAGCCTCCTGCTTATAAGTGTGGTACACAATATACCCATAAACAATACTCTACTAGACACGACTTGTAGACTCCCTATCACAGAATTGCTCTAATACCAAGTTTGTCATGATCTAAACCGAAGGGCCGTGACGGGCACCCGATGCCTTACTCAACCGATTACCAATGTAACATATCTTTCTTATCGTACTATCATGGGTAAATGAGCCAGAAAGGCCGTCATGAGATAACAAGAATAAAACATAAGGGAATATATAGGACGGTCCAACATGATATACAAACTTATACATGTGACATACGGGCCTATAAGGTCAACATGATCATTTGTACACTCAAAACATATATATAAGTATCCATATATATGACATTTGTCTACAAGCCTCAAAGAGTACACAAACATCATAAAGGTAGGGACAAGGCCCCGCCATACCACTCAATACATGTCGAAAGGATTTCCACCAAATAAGCAATTTCGGAGCAAATGGAGTGTGCCAACACCTTCCGCTGAGTTGATAGCCTGCTAGGAGGACTGTCTACCTATCTATCATGACCTGCATTCATGAAACACAACTTCCCTAAGCAAAAGGGACGTTAGTACGAATAAATTACCGAGTATGTAAGGTAGGAAAACATAAATAAGAACACTAATGTTGTTGGGGTCCAAATGCACACTCACGCAAGTATACGTGATCGTCAAGTAATAGAGTAATGAGTAGAGTATCACTCCCACGAAGACCTATGATTAACATTCGACTGATTCTAGCTCAAATGCCTTATTGATTCAAAAGATTTCTCACAAAATAGATAATTAACTAATTTAATACCTAAAAATTATAAAGTAATGAAATAACTAGTTATCAACCAAAACAGTTAAGCAATTTCCAATAACAATCAGTAGAGAAGGATATTCCAGGGTAAAGGTTTAACTCACAATCGTGTTGCGTTCTTGACTTAAAATGACTAATTGATTTATCTTGGTTGTTGATTGACAAGGTTGATATTACTCATAAGAATCCGTCGACTTCTTATACGCCTGTTCAAGCTAACTTCATGCCTATATGTCTATGGAGTTAAGATTAACAAGAATACATTTACACTTCCTGTATTTCAACCGAGCAAGACAATTAGGTATATTTCTATCCTAATTGTAAATCCGTTCCCCGACGCCCGGGTTCAAGAACTTGCTCTATTTAATTCTATATGCAATCTAGAATTCCCACTTTCGAGTTCAACTCTAGATTCGTAGATTATAATTCACTGTTAGCTACTCAGCAAATTAATTAAGAACATAATTAAATAAACAACCCAATAGGATAAAATCAACTTTGTCAAATTAAACTTCAAACATCAACATTCATGTATCATCCATAACCCTAGAATAATAGGGTTCTTAGCCACTCATGTTCATGCAATCATCAAATAATTCACAAGAGTGCATAATAATCAATAAAAGAAGGAAAAATAAGAACTCAAGATGAATTCCGTGGTTCCCTAGCTTTTTCGTGGCTTGTTTTCTCTTCCCCGTGTGTTAGATACCCTAAAAGAGGCGTTTTTGGCTTATATATTGCGTACAAAAGTCGTGGGCCAAAGTTCCCCTATTCCTAGCCCAAATCGGCTTCAGGGATTAATGCTAGGGTGGATGCGACGCATCCACCTCATCCTTCATTTCTCAGCTTTGCATGCGAGGGAGGATGACGCATCCTCCCTTTGTTCCTCCATCTCAGCTTTACCCAGGTGCGGATGCTAAGGCGGATGCTATGGGCCGACTTCACTGCTAAGGGTGCACGAAATCTGATGTTTTTCTAGATTGGATGCGACGCATCCAACCCCTCTTCCTCTGGCTAGAGCACCTTTTTCATCATATTTTTGCACTCCAAACACCTTAAATCATCACACACAACTCAATTAGTCATAAAACCAATAATTAATCCATGTTGGGCATTTTAAAGATCAAATAGCACCAAAGAGTGGTTAAAACATGGGTAAAGTAACATATACACATATCGAAATATGCCCAACATCACCACCCCACACTTAAACCTTTGTTTGTCCTCGAACAAACCATCACTATAGTAGACGAAACAAAATTAAGCTCTTATCATTCAAAGCACACTACACATATGACCATGGTTATTTGCAACAATTAGGCTCTAGAATATGCATCACATATACTTCCCTTTACTTATGCCATTCTTTAAAAATATTCAAACAAAGACAACATACTCACAACAATCCTAACCTCAAAACCTGACTCAATGTCACAATGCACTCATGGCTTGAACACCCAACATCATAGAGAAGTCTAATAATGTTACCTATCCCTCGTGAAACCATGTGCCCTCATAACAAGAACAAGAGAGTGAGTTCAATCCACACATTCGAATTTCATGATCAAATATATTTTAATGACTCACATATATCAAAGAAAATCGCTCACTCTCACAAAGAATTCACATGCATGCAATTGGTACCATAGGCTTGCCCTTAATGTAAATCTCTACTAATGTAAGCTCACTCGATCTAAAATCAATTAGGACGTATTTCATGGTTGTAATGTGGGCTAAGGGATGGGTAGGATATATTTTAGGAATAGTGACTCAACCTCCTAAGCACTTTAACACATTACCAAATAACTTAAGCGCAAATTCTTCAACACCACTTCAATTTTACAAATAATATCACCCTCAACAATATTTCCTATTTCTTTAAGCACTACTTAAATTCATACCCACTAGAAAGAACAAGACAACAATTTATTCATCTATATGTTTCTTTCTTCTTTTTTTTTGCTAGTGTTGTAGTATTTTACAAAACAAGTGCACCTTTCTTCCTTTCATTAGTTCCACTCAAAAGCCGCAACCCGAAAAAATATACTTCTGAGAACTCCCAGTCTCCAAATTCATCAAACACATGAACTGATCCCAACTCCAGCACTACAATGACTAACACATCTTCCATTCACGATAATCCCATTAGGAATACTTTCATAATTATTCTGTGCCACATAGAAATAATTTGAATATTAACAATCTATCGACCAGGTAAGTACTGCAATACCGATGAACATCTGTAAGTCAAAACACAAAGCGCCTTCTGAAATGCGCACCCTTCTCAGGAATTACCAAGCAGTTATAACATTCATCGAAATATCTAAAACTGACCATGCTGCCCAACATTCTTTACCTTCTTTTCAAGACTGAACTGTCACCTTATACATGTAAATTCTAATCCCACACAACACACCACATCTATTCTGCCATCATGTGACAAGCACAAGAATTCCATTATCAACTCTGAGTCACCAGCAAATTACATACCCGATTAGTTAGAAACCTTCCTCTTGCTTCCTTCCAGGAGGAAATCACAATACACAACACGTTTCCCACACCAGTAGAAAATATCTGGTTCAAACCATGGTAGAAACAATCAAGAACACTTTGAAATCTATCTGCACATAACCAAGCTATTAGAACTAAGTTCCTCTAATTCGACCAAACCACGTAGGTCACCAAAACCCAAGAATATTGCCACCAAAACATCTGTAGAGTCTCACCACATCATAATTACCCCTATAAATACCACGACCTAAACACCCACTCTGAAAATACCTTATTTGTGTCTAAGGCCATTTTATTCACCTTCCTGATACCGAAATATAAAATCCACAATGATATACAAAAATGCCATAAGTCTCGATACAATCTAACTTAAATCTCAGATTTTAGCCATAAACAATCCGCCAAAAATTCTCAATTGTTACATATTAATCTTGAATCTATTAGAACATTCTCAAGAGTCATCCACTCTTGCTCAAATATCAATTGCACCACCCAAACAGGCCAAAAGACACATGCCCCATTAGCACAACAACACCCAAAGAAGTACCCCTGCCTTAACATCACCAATCAAATTCATACTCTATGCGCACTACATCCTTCACAAATAACAACTCACTCATTCCATGATTTTCATATATTCATAAGTGCAATATAACCTATATCCAGGAATTCCCTTATTCGAGTCATCCTCGATCTCAACCTCTGCAAGTCATAACTAACCCACAAGTATGCCTCAGCCCAAAACTAAACCTTTACATATAACCATGAAATTGAATTGTCAATGGCATACCCCAAAACCGAGGAGCGCGACCGGCGCTCAACCGAGTGAACCCGGCCGAGCAAGCCTATTACATTTCCTTCTACCCAAACTCATTCATGAATAGAGAGAATATATATGTTTTCGTTAATCAACCAATAAAGTGATCTTGTTGCAATACCAATTTCTTACCATCAGTTACTTTATTTTAAAGTCTCAACTCCAAACACATTTTTCATAATCTGAAGTGGAAATAGTAATTCAAGCACAACACGTGAGTTTGACTTCCCCAGCACCATTATACAACCCACACTATGTCTACGTAGCCTTTATAGATAAAGATGAGTACAATGACAATGCCGACAACAAGGCATCGGCTATACCTCAAACACAATACACAAAGAACAAAAGATACATGACCCCGGGATGAAGTGGGACTCACTAAGTCAGCTGGGAAGAAGGTGTGCTGCTATCACTGATCAATATCTACTGTTGTGGAACCACCTGCATCCATTTAAAGATGCAACTCCCTCGGCAAAAGGGATGTTGTACCGTCGAATAGTACTAGTATGATAACTAAACACTAATTTAAGAATTCATAAATACAAGATGAATTTGATAAACCAGTGCAGCAATAGAATAATATAGATAACCGTTTAAACCATAGCATGCGTATTAAAAACTATCAATAACATTTATAGGATTTAAGATGAGATCCTCTGTAACCATCTTCACATAAAGCGACCTCGTCGCCTCACCCGATATATGCAGGTGGAGGTGTACGTACAATACCACAACTCTAATCAAGCGGCCCTGCTTCCTCACCCCAATGTATGCGAGTGGATATATAACCACAGCACCAAGAACCTACACAAAGCGGCTATGCCGCCTCACCCCAATGTATGCGGGTGGAAATACATCAACGATACCAATACCAACACAAAGCAGCTATGCCGCCTTACCCCAATGTATACGGGTGGTGGTGCCACAACAATACCAAAACTATACACAAAGCGGCTGTACCGCCTCACCCCAATGTAAGCGGGTGGAGGTGCAGTCCCACAATACCATAATCTCTACACAAAGCGGTCATGCCGTCTCACCCCAAAATAAATGCGGGTGGAGCGGTATCACAATCACAATTTCTATACCATAATCCCCACACAAAGCGGTCATGTCGCCTCAACCCAATGTATGCGAGTGGAGGTGTATCACAATCACAATCTCTACACAACTTGGCACAATAACTTTCACACAAATCACGACTAGAAATTATAACATGTGGATACATAATCCATAGTTTGGGACACATCCTCAATTCATAATGCAATATGATAAGAGCATTTGAAACACGAATTGAACATATATCTTCATCATAAAACTTATCGGAATACTCCATTTATAATCAACGTCTCGGAACTTACAAGGATATTGGGAATTCCAATTCTTAAAGAAGAGTTTAGCCAACATACCTCACTTGAGCTTCTTTACACTCTAAATGTTCCGGAATTCTTAGCAACTTCAATCTATTTTAGAAATATAACAAATTGAACCAAAATTAGGAAGATGATCATGGTTCTAGCTCATTTGAGCATTTTATCAAACACAAGGTGTGCATAAGGTTTCAAGGCCCTTTTATGGAGAATTCCATCATCCCCCAACCCAATATTTACCATGCCTAGTTCAACAATCTTCCTACACTCCTTGATATCACATGTATGTAAATAAACAACCCTCCTGCCTAAATATTATCTTGCTAATTATCCAACTCTACACAGAAATTCGAAAGTGAGGGTTAGGGTGTAGAATCTTACCTCTAGGTTGAAGACCTAGTGAGTTTCCCTTCTTAATCTTCCAAAACTTGGGCAAGAATTGAAAAATAATTATTGAAGAACACCTTCTCACTCTAGGGCACTCTCTCTCACTCTAAAATATCAGATTATAGTTCAAAAATGGCCCAAAGAGTGTATTTAACGAAATAGGGTCGGGTTTTAAAAACTCAAAAAAATGGAGCTCCGGAACAGTTCTGCAGTCGCATATGCGACCGCATAATGGATATGCAGACCGCATATCGGTCGCATAATCGCTGACAAAAATGATCGAAAATTTGTCTGTGTATGCGGTCGCATAGTCGACCGCATAGCTGCTTCCAGAATGGCCCTCTCTTGCTCACTTCTGCGGCCATTATGCGGCCCGTAGAGTGATTATGCGGTAGCAAAATGGACCGCATAAAAGCGCTTTTCCACCAAAAAATTTCCTTTACTTTCCGGTGCATTGTTCAACCCAAAAAGTTTGAGCCGCAGCGAGCAAGCTTGCCGCGAAGAATTTCTACAATCCTCAAACATGTAAGCCTAGTCCGGCACCATGATACATTATTTTCTTTGCAAATTTTGCCAGGCTTTACACTTAAGTACTTCAAAATTTTTCGGGGCGTTACAGTCAATAGTAGGCTCCCCCACTTGGCTCAAAGCCATTGATTAAAACACTCAATAACTCACAATACCCATACTCTATTACTGCCTTAATACTGCAGTCAGTTCAATGAAAATGCTTCTCAAGCCCATGCAACACCAACCATAAAATACCTCAATCATCTGCTAATCTCACATTCATTCTCTTGACAGTCAAGTCAACTTTCTTGACTAGATTCAAATTCAAATATCAACATATATAACCCGATGGTAGAAAAGAAACTCTCCAATAAACATTGTAAGAAACATACCTACGTAGATTACTTTGCAGGAGATAACCCAACTACTTAGCCTCAAATTGGCATCTTGTTATACCCTTTCGCATCCACAATTACTACGCAATCACTTAATTTTCCTGAGTCCAAACTCATTAACAAGGCATGGAAATTTAATTCTCTCCACAATTAAACTTCATGACAGATCCTTCAACACACTCACAATTTGATATTGTACGTCACATCAAACAAAAATCAAGCACCCAATGGCCCTCTTTACATTCCAAAGAAACACTTATCGTCACATTCAATCCATCTTAACACATCCCGCAATCGCATCATCCTCATCATATAGCCATTCGACCGCTCATCGAGCCATAAAGCTTCCACTCAGAGGGATACTACTAGACATATGAGTCCAAATGTACAAGTCACAACTGAAGCTACCGAGCCTAAGCTACGGTCCAAACCTTGCCTCAAGTCCTCCTGACTGGCCTATCACCAAAACACAGAATACACATCTCGCAATTATCCCTGAAATCATAAGTCGCCGATACACAGCTGATACCGAGCGCTCACATGCGCACACGAATGCATGGAAGGAATTCAAAGAGTTATATTTCAAGCTGAATCAATTTCGCACGATAAGGAAAGAAAGATGGGAAATTATCCTAAATGCCCTGTAGCCTCTCGAAGGTAAGTATGGACGTCATTATGCCGATCCGCAAGACTCTACTAGACACTTACTCATGACTCGTAGAACCTATGAACCTAGAGCACTGATACCACCTTGTCATGACACAAAATCCAACTAGTCGTGATGGCACCTAACCCAACCCACTAGGTAAGCCAATTATCAACTATCTAATTCCAATAACAATTATTCAAGCAATTTAAGTAAAGAAAAATCTTAATCTTATACATTCCCCAAGAACTGGCAGTACAAATCATGAGCTTATAAGAATAGAGTTTACAATCCTCAAACACGTAAGCCTAGTCCGGTACCATGATACATTATTTTCTTTGCAAATTTTACCGGGCTTTACACTTAAGTACTTCAGAAGTTTTCGGAGCGTTAAATTCTCCCCCGCTTAGGATCATTCGTCCTTGAATGAGGGTAAAAATCTGTCATTAGCATCTTATGCAACGTAGTTTGTTTTATACCACAGACTAGCAACTCCAAATTTGACTAACTCCCTAAATTTCCAAACTTTTCGCCAGAGTTTCCTTTGTAATTAGGCCTATCCACCTATCAAAGAGCCCCAGAAACACATCCTAACAACATATACATATCCCAACAACGTAACATAATACAAAACAACACTAATTGTGGCCTCATAAGCAATATATTTCCAGAAAGGAACACCCTTAACGCCAATTGTTCAAATGATACAAAATTCATAAAAAGTAAGTCTTATAATTTTCGTAGATCACAACTTTATAAATACATAGTCATTCAAACAAATAAGTATACGTTTTCTTCATTTCTTCCTCAGCCTCCCAAGTAGCCTCTGCAACCTGTTGGTTTCGCCACAACACTTTCACGGAGGCAATTTCTTTATTTCTCAATTTTCGGACTTGCCGATCAATAATAGAAACCGGAATCTCTTCGTAAGTTAATTTCTCATTTACCTCAATAGTCTCAACCATAACAATGAGTGTCGGATCTCCAACTACTTTCTTCAACATAGACACATGAAACACCGAGTGTACTAATGACATCTCAGGTGGTAGCTCAAGCTTGTACGCCACCCCACCGATCCTCTGAATGATTTTGTACGGTCCAACATACCTCGGACTCAATTTTCCTTTCTTACCAAATCGCATTACCCCTTTCATGGGGAAAATTTTCAAGAATACCCGATCATCTTCTTCGAACTCCAAATCCCTACGACGAACATCCGAATAGGATTTATGACGACTCTGAGCAGTCTTCAACCACTCCTTAATGATTTTAACTTTTTCCATAGCCTGATGCACGAGGTCTGGCCCTACCAACTCTGCTTCCCTAATTTCGAACCACCCAATGGGAGATCTACATCTCCTACCATATAAAGCCTTGAACGGTGCCACTTGAATGCTAGCATGATAGCTATTATTGTATGCAAATTCTATGAGTGGTAAATGATCATCCCAACTACCTTTGAAGTCTAGAACACAAGCACGCAACATATCTTCAAGCATTTAAATAGTCTGCTCTGCCTACCCGTCAGTCTGCGGGTGAAAGGTTGTACTAAAATTCACCTGAGTGCTTAAACCTTGCTGAAATTTCTTCTAAAACTTAGCAGTGAATTGTGCTCCCCGATCAGAAAAGATGGAAACTAGGGTTCCATGCAACCTGACTATTTCTTTGATATACAACTGAGCATACTGCGTCACTGTGTCGGTAGACTTAACCGGCAAAAAGTGTGATGATTTCATGAGTCGATCCACAATCACCCAAATTGAGTCAAACTTGCACGGAGTGCACGGTAACCCTACCATAAAGTCCATATTAATCATTTCCCACTTCCACATTGAAATTTCTATGTTCTGTGCCAACCCACCGGGCCTTTGGTGTTCGGCCTTCACTTGTTGACAATTTGGACATCTTGCCACAACATCCGCCACATTCCTCTTCATATAATTTCACCAATAGACTTCCTTAAGATCATGATACATTTTCGTAGAACCTGGGTGCACAGAATACCTAGAAGTGTGAGCTTCTGTCATAATTCTTTCCCGGAGACCATCCACATTTGGAACACAGAGTCGCCCTTGGTACCTTAGTGTACCATCATCCATGCCAAGAGAAAAGGCCATGCTCTTATGTTTATGAATCCCCTCTTTCAACTGCACCAACAATGGATCGTTGTATTGGTTCTCTTTGACTTCCACAACAAGCGATGATTCAG
>AWOL01S0023981.1:0-48763 GCA_000715115.1 Nicotiana otophora
GACATCGGTTGCTTAGCCTTACGTTGCCCTTCCAAGGAACTTCAGGAAGGCGCCGCGTAACATAACGCATGTAATATATGCGTTGTACACATAGCGTATTTACTACATGCGTTATACGGTTAATCATCATATCAGTCGTAATAAGCAGTATAGATGTATTACATGCGCTATACTTTAATGAGGTAACTGGCTGTGAATGTAGAGCACATATAAAACATGTGTTATATAAAAAATAATTCTCAACTCCTTTTTACACCTATTTTAGTCTGTTGAGTCCAAAAACACAATACTTTGGTTTCGAACTCAGAAGGAAAGGGTAGATATAAAGAGCCACCTACTAGTGGCCAAACTTCTGACCAACAGTTGCTGTCTCTTCAGGAAAGACAAGGACAATCACACTTTACTGTATTCTGCTGATGCATTTTAAAACGACTCTCTGAATTCTCAATATATGTAATTGCACTCCTCAGCAACAATGTGATAATATTAAGAATCTTAAAGATACGTAATCTGCAGTTTTTACAACTTACAACACTTATGACTTAGTATCATTTCTTAATTTTTTACTAATAAATAATTCAAGCACTTTATGAGATGATAAAAAGACGGGGCTTATTTAACGATTACCCCACCAGGACACCACAACACTTTTTCAAGCTTTCAACCCTAGAGATTATGATTTTGTATGTACCGCAATTGGGAATCTAGGAGATTTTATTTCTATAATTCAGAAGGATGTCTACTTTACTTATCTCCTTTTGCTTAACTAAGAAAAGAAAATAAATACAAAAGGATGTATGCCAAATCCACTTTGACATAACATGGGATAGAAAATGGTCATGGTATTGGGTCCCAAAACAAGGACAGTTACACCAAGTCACCAACGACCACTTCTTATTATCCGAATTTGCATCAAATTAATCAAAAACAATCATTTCCAAGACTCAAATTCTGAGCAATTGTTTTTTGTAATATTGGTAAAAGGGGGGGGGGGGGGACAATGGCAAAAAGTGCAAGCTTTTTATACAGTCAAAAGAAAGGAAAATAGCAAGGCGAGAAATGTCCTGCAAATTCCAAAGTACATTTATCTGAAGAGTGGAGTTTAGCATCAAGCAGCGTGAGGCCAATCCTCAATTTCCTGATATTCAAGAAATTTACAATCACAAAAAGTTTACACTAAAGAAGCTTCAATCTTTCTAGACTCAAACATCATCTTTTAATATATAGGATAGGAGTAGGACAAGAGACAACATGAAATACCAAATAATATTAACTAAATATTGCTACATTTTTTCTACAAAATCTATTGAGTGTTAATATACAATTTAGTCAAAAGATAAGAAAAAAGAAAGCTGCAAAAGGATTGAACATATATCTCCCCTTTCCTTCTTTAGTTTCTTTGCTGTTTGTATGCAAGATTTCATCAAACAAAGCTCTCTTGATTCTTGGTGGATAACCTTTTGAGGAACTCATAAGTAGTGATCATAGTTATTGCAGACATAGACATTGATGCCCATCTTGGACCTAATCCTCTATAAGAAGCACTTAATCCACCTTCCTTCACTAAATTCCTCACTGTCTGTAAAATTGTTGGTCTTCTCCTACTGTTACTACTACTACAACACCATTCTTGATCATCTAATACTTGCAATCTTGTCTTCACAGTGTCAAGTGGCATTGTCACTAATGCAGATATTCCACTAGCCAATGCTGCACTCAACCCTTGAACTGCCACCATTGCCTTCCCATTTGGCGTATAACCACACTCATCGTCTTTTTTGCAAAAATAGCCGCCAATTGAACTCCATATCACTCTATGAGCAATAGAGTATGAACCCCACCAAACTGCATTTGAAGGTGCATACGTCAGTATTGAAATACCAAATCCTCTATACAATCCCCTCAAACCATCACTACAAATTATCTTTCTACACGCGTCGATCCCACCATTATAATACTTCAATCCAACAACACCACAGCTAGAATTTCCACTTCCTTGGACCATTAATCTCTGACTCACAACATCAACTGGGGTCCACACCAATTGGGCCGCCAATGCAGCGCTAAGACCAGCAGCCGCATTGGCAATGGCCGAGGAAGATGCCTCGGCCAATCCCAACTTAGTAGTAACAGTTCCAACATTGCTTTTGGTCATTTCGAGCGCGCCCATATATAGGGCGCGCGCAGGAATAGTCCCCGTGAGGGAAGTACCAAATCCCCTGTAAAATCCTCTGTACCCTTCACTCCTCAACATGGATACTGCCATTTTTAGACATGGAATTTGCTTACTCATAACTTGCTGCCGCGTTTTCAACACTACAATCGGATACAGTGTGACCGAGACACCAGAAAATAGCGCAGCCCCTAAGAAAAAAAACTTAGATTTATCAAGCATTTCCCAATTTATATCTGCAGGAAGTTGGATTTTTGAAGTTGATTCATTCTCTGCCATACTCACGCTCATTTTCACCACTTTTCAAATTCGCTATATTAAAACACCTCAAACTAACAACAACAACTACAATTCAATCCCAAACAAATTGAGGCCGACTGTATGAATCCTGAATCCTCAAGCCCATAGTATCCAAAATAAAAATAATAAGGAAAAGTACTAAAACTTCATTATATTTTCTAGTAACATATAAATCTCTGACTACAATGCATCAAACCAAATTAGTTAAATTCTATACTCTATATATTTTCCTAAAAATTAGCAACTCCCTTCAAATTAAATATTCTAAACTTACTTAGTATCTAAATAATATCTACTAGAAAGAATGGAATATAAAGAAAAGATAAAAGAGGAAAAAGGAGGAGAAAAACAGAAAAGTAAAACCAACCCTAGTAGTACTAACTGCTGGAGTTCTCAATCAGATCAATAAACGCTGCACATAAAAAGTTACAACGTATACCTATATCTAATACTAGTAATTATATATGTGTAAATTGCTTTTGTGGAGGCTGATTTGAGAGCTAAAATGAATCAGCATAGAAGGATGTAGCATCTCCTATTATTTCTGAGGGAGAGAGAGAGAGAGAGTTTTGAGAAGTGAGAAAGCTTTGATCTTTTTATTTATAGTGACTAGTGTAACAGCGAAGAGGCGGCTGAACACCGTAGAAATGAAGAAAGGGTTGTGGTTTGTGTATGTGGACACGTGTCAGTCAACATATGAGATCATGTTATGTGTTTAGTACAAAATTTAAGAAAGCAAGAACACATTCATATTTTCTGGTGCTATACTAAATATTTATGTCCCTCAGAATATAATGAAAAACTAACGAAATATAGAAAGTGAATTCTTTCTATATTGTGTACTAACAATAGTCTGTTGTTTAGGAAGTTATTTATTCATATTTGTTTTACAGAATGGGATTAGATTCTTAAATAATTTAATAATATAACAATAACAACAACAATAACAACCAGTAAAATCCTACTAATGGGGTATGGGGAGGGTAGTGTGTACGCAGACCTTACCCCTACCCCGAAGGAGTAGAGAGGTTGTTTCCGAAAGACCCTCGGCTAAAAAAAACAAAAAGATAAAAGGACAAAAGGGAGACAATATTAGTATCACAATAACAATTATAGGATAAATAGGAACACTATGAAATCCAGAAGAAAGATGCAAAGCAAAGAGAGACGATATTAGTAAATAGTAGTATCACCACAATAGTCATAAGAAAAATAGGAACACCATGAAATCTAGAAGAAAGATGCAAAGCCAAATAATATAACACTTCTTTATAATTATTTATTCATAATTGTTTTACAGAATACTATTTGGTATTAGATTCTTAAATTGTTTATAATTGTAAGTACGTGTATACAATATGAACACAAGTGACAAGGATATATATGATTTCAACCAGTTAGAAGAAGGGGTGCAGATTTGATGGGATGCTGATTACATAAACTGTGGGTAAAACAGGTGGCTAGCACCAGTGGGCTCATCACTTTGCAGCCATTTATTTTTTCATACCTCCTTGTGAATTTAAGGTATTATATTTCTTTTTTGAAAGAATTTCTTTACCTTGTCGAGTGTCTCAAATGGACGGATTAAGAATATTTTTCGCAAATAGTTAATCAAATTAATAAACAAAATGGATCATAATTCGCAAAATATTTGTTTGGTTCATGGATGGATCAATTGAAACTAAACAATATGCATATAACTCAATCCTCCCAACTAATAGTCATTTTTCATTCTTTGTTTGTTCTTTTATAATTTATTTAATCACCAAGTTAAACTAATAAAACCTTCTTTTTAAAAAAAAAATTGTTATGACATTATCAGACGGATCAAACAAAAGAAAAGCTTATTATTCTATGTTTTGATCTGCTTTTTATATGTTAATTTTGGGTTATATGCAGGGTTAAGTGGTTAGATGAGTTAACTTAGTTCAGGATTCTAATTCTTTTAAGTTAATGAATTTTAATTAAATAATTTATACATATTCAATGAATTTTTTAAGACAAATATAAAGTTTGGATCAAGGTAAAATGATCCGGCAATGGATATATGTTTTGCCCAAATCGTCCATGTCTAAACGGACATAATGACTAATATTTTCACGAGCTAAATGTGACCACTCGTGATCGCATCCTTCTTAATTCGCTTCATGAACGTCAAAGAGCTTCTTGGACTAATTTGGAATCGGGAAAAACAAGAAGAAGACAAACAAAATTCAGTTTAGCAAAATCGGAAATAAAAATCAGCTTAAACTTGTCGCTATCCGAAATTTCTATCTTCGGAACTGTGATGACGCCTAACATTTCAGTTGCTAGGTAAGCCGACGTTAGAATAATATTAGCCATTTTAAAATAATTTTAAATTAATTAATAACAAAGAAACCAATACGAAAATAAAGTCTGAAATAAAGTGAATAATCTGTAATAATAGCGATGTCTAAATACCATCCCAGAACTGGTGTCACAAGTGCACAAGGTACTAGAATAATATAAATAAAGGTCTGAATAAAAATGAAGTTGTCTAAAAAGAAGTACACAGCTACGATAAAGTGGAAGGGGACTTCAGAACTGCGAACGCCATGCAACTATACCTCAAGTCTCCTACAAATAGCTGAATCCGAGCAAATCTATTGTACGACGCTAGGACCAACTTCGGTATCTGCACAAGAAGTGCAGAGTGTAGTATGAGTACAACCGACCCCATGTACCCAGTAAGTGCCGAGCCTAACCTCGACGAAGTAGTGACGAGGCTAAGGCAGGTCACTTACATTAACCTGTACGCAATAATAATAATAACAACAACAGTAGAAATAAAACAGGTAACTCAATTCAACAGTTGAAGCCAACTCGGTAGTCATAACCAATTATTATTTCAATCAGTTTCCGTTGCGGCGTGCAACCCGATCCCACAATATATTCATTTTCATTTAATCATGTTGCAGTGTGCAACTCGATCCTCAATATATCTTTCCAATCAATTCTTTTGCGGCGTGCAACCCGCTACTCCAATATATTCATTTCAATCAATTCTGTTGCGGCGTGCAACCCACTCCTCCAATATATTCACTTTCATTTCTGTTGCGGTGTGCAACTCGCTCCTCCAATAATATAATTTAACAATTATGATAAAAGAAATTACTCCAACAAATGCAACAATTAATATTAAATTATAAGACAACAAGCATACAATAATTATGATTTATTTAGAAATAAGTGGTGACAAGTAGCAATTAATTATGGAAATTAAGGAGAAAATAGGCATATTAATAATTAGTATGCTAAATGTCAAGTAGCAATTAAGTCACATAAATCAAATAAGCATGTAGCAATTATAGCATGGATTCAAGGCATAATATTGAGCAAGGAATATGAGAAAAATAATTAAAATAATAATTAATTCATGATTTAAAATAATTATTAGTTTCAAATAATTATGCAAACAATTAATTTGACGACGTATAGACACTCGTCACCTCGCCTATACGTCGTTCACATGAATTTCACATAACAAATAATTCAAGGGTTCTATTCCCTTAAGTCTAGGTTAACCACGACACTTACCTCGCTTCGCAACCACTTTCAAGATTCTAATAAACCTTTGCCTCACAAATTCGTGTCCGGAAGCTTCAAATCTAGTCATAAACAATTTAATATACTCAACACAAATCGTAGGAATTAATTCCATATGAATTTATTAATTTTCCGGATTAAAATCCGAAATTCATTTTAAAAATCGACAGTGGGACCCACGTTTCGAATGCCAAAAAACTCACAAAATTCAAACACCCGTTCCGATACGAGTTCAACCATATAAAAATTATCGAATTCCGACATCGGATTGACCTTCAAATCTTCATTTTACATTTTTGGAAGATTTTATAAAAATCTTATTTTTCTTCCATAAATTCACGGATTCATGATGTAAATGAGTATGGAATCATGAAAAATAATCAATATAGGATAAGAAACACTTATCCTAATATTTTTCCGTAAAAATCGCCCAAAAATCGACTTACTCGAGCTCAAAACCGTGAATAATGAAAAATGGGACGAAATCCCATTTCTAGAACTCAAGTCCTGCTATCTAGGGATTTCTTCTTCGCGAACGCGACATGTATCTCACGTTGCGAAGCACATTTTGTGCTGCCCCAGATTTCTTCTTCGCGAATGCGAGCCTGGTCTCACGAACGCGAAGACCAATTTCACCCCAGGCCGGCTTTTCCCTTCGTTAACGCGAGGCCTCGATCGCAAACGCGAAGCTTTGCCCTCGACCCTTCGCGAACGTGAGGCCTCGATCGTTAACCCTTCGCGAACGCGTGCCCCCGGTCGCGAACGCGGAGCACAAAACGAGCAAGTCCAATTTTTCTCTTCGCGAACGCGAGACAACCCTCGCGAACGCGAGACACTCCTCGCGAACGCAATGAAGGAAACCATATACAGGCATCAGAAAATTCCAGCAGTTGTTTAAGTCAAAAATTCAACCCGTTAACCATCTGAAACTCACTTGAGGTCCCCGGAACCTCAACCAAATATACCAACAAATCCTAAAGCATCATACGAACTTAGTCGAAACCTCAAATCACATCAAACGATGCTAAAATCACGAATCATATCACAATTCAAGCTTAAGGAACTTAAGAATTTTCAACTTCTATATTCGATGTCGGAACCTATCAAATCAAGTCCGATTGACCTCAAATTTTGCACACAAGTCATAAATGACATAACGGACCTATTCAAATTTTCAGAATCGGATTTCGACCCTGATATCAAAAAGTCAACTCCCCGGTCAAACTTCTAAACTTAAATTTCTATTTTTGCCATTTCAAGCCTAATTTTAACTATGGACCTTCAAATAATTTTTCGGACACGCTCCTAAGTCCAAAATCACCATACAGAGCTATTAGAATCATTAGAATACTGATCCGGATCTGTTTGCTCAAAATGTTGACTGAAGTCAACTCAAATGAGTTTTGAAGCTCCATTTTATATTTTAATCCATTTTTCTCATAAAAACCTTTCGGAAAATTTACGGACAGTGCACACAAGTCGATAAAGCTGAATGGTTCTATATGAGGTTTTAGAATACCGAAATAATTATTAAATTTAAAGATGACCTTTCGGATCATCACATTCTCCACCCCTAAAACAAACGTTCATCCTCGAACGGAATTAGAAAAATACATGAGCGGGTAAAAGGGTGTGGATATCTACTCCACATGTCTGACTCGGACTCCCAGGTAAATGCTTATACCGGATGACCTCTCCATTGCACTCGAACTAATGGATAACTCTTATACCTCAACTGTCGGACCTGCCGGGTTAGAATATCTACCAGCTCCTCTTCATAAGTCAAATATTTGTCCAATTAGACTGAGCTAAAATCTAATATATGGGACGGATCACCATGATATTTTCGGAGCATAGACACATGGAACACCAAATGAACTGCTGATAAACTAGGTGGTAGTACAAGCGAGTAAGCTACTTCACCCACCCTTTCAAGAATTTCAAAGGCTCCAATATACCTAGGGCTCAACTTGCCCTTCTTTCCGAATCTCATTACACCTTTCATAGGTGAAACCCAGAGCAATACTCTTTATCCAACCATGAATGCAATATCACGAACTTTACGGTCGGCATAACTCTTTTGCCTAGACTGAGCTGTGCGAAGTCGATCCTGAATAACCTTGACCTTATCCAAGGCATCCTATACCAAATCAGTACCCAACAACTGAGCCTCTCCCAGTTCAAACCAACCAACTGGCGAACGACATCGCCTCCCGTATAATGTTTCATATGCAGCCATCTGAATGCTCGACTGGTAGTTATTATTATAGGCAAACTCCATAAGTGGCAAGAACTGATCCCAAGAACCTTCAAAGTCTATAACACAAGCGCGAAGCATATCTTCCAATATCTTAATAGTGCACTTTGATTGTCCGTCTGTCTGTGGTTGAAATATTGTACTTAACTCAACCCGCGTGCCTAACTCACGATGTACATCCCTCAAGAAGTGCGAGGTGAACTGCGTACCTTGATCAGAAATGATAGACACGGGCATACCGTGAAGGCGAAAAATCTCGTGGATGTAAATCTCCGCTAACAGCTCTGAAGAATAGGTAACTGCTACCGGAATGAAATGTGCTGACTTGGTCAACCTGTCCATAATGACCCATAATGCGTCAAACTTTCTCTGAGTCTGTGGGTGCCCAACAACAAAATTTATAGTGATACGCTCCCACTTCCTCTCAGGGATTTCTAATTTCTGAAGCAAACCACCCGGTCTCCGATGCTCGTACTTGACTTGCTGACAATTCAAACACCGAGCTACATATGCAACTATATCCTTTTTCATTCTCCTCCACCAATAATGTTGCCGCACATCTTGATACATTTTGGCGATACTCGGTGTCATGCCCCAAAATCGAGGAGCGCGACCGGCGCTCAACCGAGTGAACCCGACCAAGCAAGCCTGTTAGATTTCATTCTACCCAAACTCATCCATGAATAGAGAAAATACATATTATCATTAATTAGACAAAAATGTGTTCATGTCTACAATACCAATTCATTTCCAATAGTTTCATCATTTTTAAAGTCTCAAATGGACAAGTAATACATCCACAACATAACATAGTTTATCTTTCCCCAGCACTAATACATAACCCACACTATGTCTACGGAGCCTCTATAGATAAAGAAGAGTGCAATGATAGTACCGGCAATAAGGCCCCGACTATACCTCAAACAAAATACACAAAGTACAAAAGATATATGACCCCGGAATGAAGTGGAGCTCACCAAGTCTGCTAGGAAGAAGGTGCACTGCTATCAATGATTAATATCTCCTGATGTGGAACCACCTGTATCCATTTAAAGATGCAGCGCCCCTGGCAAAAGGGATGTTAGTACCATCGAATAGTACTAGTATGTATAATTAAACACCCTCTCAATAGAATGACAAATAATACAAATAAGATTATCATAATATCAATGAAAGACTTAATCAACATCAAACCTCAATTTAGGATCGAAACAATGTTCAAATTAATTTCCACATCTCACATTGGGAGATTTTTAGTATCGATATACCATTGTCCATAATACCATTATTCACAATACCATTATTCACAAAACCAGTACCACCGTACTCTCAGCACGGAGTCCGATCACGACCCGATCGGCTAGGCTATCTCATTAGAGGCATCGACCATAATTTTTCTCAATATCAATACCATCCTCTTTAACACGGAGTCCGATCACGATCCGATCAGCTAGGCTATCCATTAGGGACATCAACCACAATTACCATTTCAATTACAATTTCCAGCACAATTACCACCATGTGTGCGGCATGGTGTCCGATCACGACCCGATCGGCTAGGCCGTCTTATTTGTGACATCAACCTTTTTATATCAATCATCGTATTTCATAATACTTTTACATCTTTTTATTTCATTGGCACTAGTGGCCATAATTATAAGATCATTCTTGGCACGTTGGCCATATTCAGTATTTTATGCTCACATTATCAATTTCAAATATCATCCTCATCATCAACAACAAACACAATTCAAATCAAAGTGTGTAGTACACATGTGAGCAATTTAGAGTCTAATGCACATAGAGATATTTCACAAATTTTGGCATAATAGCCTTCATTTGAACTTGACTTAAGATCGAAACATTATTAATGCACAACCCATATTTTAACACATCCTCAATTGGTAGCATAATATGAATAGAGCATTTGTAATGCTTGTTGAACATATATCATTCAACCCGATCTTACTCGAAATAGCCAATTTTATAGTGAATCACTCGGGACTTACATAATTTACATGAATATCGTGGGATTCAATTCTAAGAGAAGCGTTTAGCCAATATACCTCACTTGAGCTTCCTTACACTCTAAAACGTTCCGGAATTCTTAGCAACTTCAATCTATTTTAGAAATATAACAAACTGAATTAAAATTAGGAAGATGATCATGGTTCTAGCTCACTCGAGCATTTTATCAAACACTAGGTGTGCATAAGGTTTTAATGTCCTTTTTATGAAGGACTTCATCATCCCACAATCCAATCTTTACTATTTTGAGCTCAACAATCTTTCTACACTCTTTGATAACACATGCATGTAAAATAAACAACTCTCATGCCCAGAAATTTATCTTGCTAGTTACCAATTTTCAGAAAATTTCGAAATTAGGGTTTAGGGTGTAGAATCTTACCTCTAGGATGAAGACCTAGTAAGCTTCCCTTCTTAATCTTCCAAAACTTGAGCAAGAATTGAAGAAAAATTATGTAAGAACACTTTATCACTCTAGGGCACTCTCTCTCACTCTAAAATATGAGATTATGACTCAAAAATGGCCCAAAGGATGTATTTAACGAAATAGGGTCGGGTTTTAAAAATTCAAAAATGGAGCTCCGGAACAAGGTATGCGATCGCATAACCGATATGCGGACCGCATATCGGTCGCATATTTGGTTACAAAATAGCCAAAAGAACTGCCTGTGTATGTGGTCCACATAACTGTTATGCGGTCGCATAATACACCGCATAACAGTTATGCGGTCGCATAGTCGACCGTATGGTTGCTTCCTGCGACCGCATAGTTGCTTCCAACTGACCCAATCAACTGCCTCACTCTGCGGTCATTATGCGGTCCGGAGAGTGGTACTGCGGTCGCATAATGGACCGCAGAAATGCACTTTTTCGCCAAACAGTTTTCTTTACTTTCCGGTGCATTGTTCAATCCAAAATGTCCGAGCCGATGCTCGCAAGCTCGCCGCAAAGAATTTCTACCATCCTTAAATACGTAAGCCTATTCCGGCACCATGAAACATTATTTCCTTTGCAAACTTTACCGGACTTTATATTTAAGTACTTCAAAATTTTTCGGGTGTTACACCCAGATGAATTGAGTACCGTGAACTGTGGGCCTCTTCAAGAATTAATTCACGAAGCCCATCCACATTAGGAACACAAATACGACCCTGCATCCGCAGAACTCTATCATCTCCCACAGCAACCTGCTTGGCACCACTGTGCCACACCGTGTCCTTGAGGAAAAGCAAATGAGGATCTCATACTGTCGCTCTCTGATGCGCTCATATAAAGAAGACCGAGTGACTGTGCATGCTAGAACCCGACTGGGCTCTGAAATATCCAACCTCACGAAATGATTGGCCAAAGTCTGAACATCTGCAGATAGCGGCCTCTCACTAACTGGAATATACGCAAGGCTGCCCATACTTACAGCCTTTCTACTCAAAGAATCGGCCATCATATTGGCCTTTCCAGGGTGATACAGAATGGTGATATCATAGTCTTTCAACAACTCCAACCATATTCTCTGCCTCAGATTGAGGTCTTTTTATTTAAATAGATAGTGTAGACTACAATGATCTGTGAATACCTAACACGAGACATCGTAAAGGTAATGTCTCCAAATCTTCAGCGCATGAACAATGGCTGCTAATTCTAAGTCATGAACATGGTAATTTTTCTCATGAACTTTCAACTGTCGCGACGCATATGCAATCACTTTGCCATTTTGCATTAATACTGTACCAATCCCAATGCGAGATGTATCATAATACACCGTATAAGATCCTGAACCTGCGGGTAATACCAACACTGGCGTCGTGGTCAAAGTAGTCTTGAGCTTATGAAAGCTCAACACACATTCGTCTGACCATCTGAATGGGGCACCCTTCTGGGTCAATTTGGTCAATGGAGATGATATAGATGAAAATACCTCCACAAATCGGCGATAATAACCTGCCATATCCAGGAAACTCTGGATCTCTGTAGCTGACGTAGGTCTAGGCCAATTCTGAACTGCCTCAATCTTCTTAGGATCCACTTTTATGCCTTCTACCGATACAACATTCCCCCAAAAGGTAACTGGGTCTAACCAAAATTCACATTTCGAAAATTTGGTATATAACTGATTATTCTTCAAAGTTTGAAGCACAATTCGAAGATGTTGCTCCTACTCCTCCCGACTGCTGGAGTAAATCAAGATATCATCAATGAATAAAACCACAAAAGAATCCAGATAGGGTTTGAATACCCGGTTCATCAAATCCATAAATCTTGCTGGGGCATTTGTCTGCCCAAATGACATCACTAGAAATTCATAATGCCCATACTAAGTCCGAAAAGCTATCTTAGGGATATTAGATGCCCTAATCTTCAACTGATGATAGCCAGACCTCAACTCAATCTTTGAAAATACCTTGGCACCCTGAAGCTGATCGAATAATCATCAATTCTTGGCAATTGATACTTGTTCTTGATAGTAACATATTCAACTGCCGATAATCTATACACATTCTCATTGAACCATCTTTCTTCTTTACAAATAACACGGGTGCATCCCAGGTTTAGACACTAGGTCTAATAAATCCCTGATCAAGCAAGTCTTATAATTGATCCTTCAATTCTTTCAACTCCAGCGGGGCTATACGGTATGGTGGAATAGAAATTGGATGGGTTCCCGGAGCCAAATCAATATCGAAATCAATATCCTTGTCGGGTGGCATCCCCGGCAAATCTGCAGGAAATACATATGGAAACTCACAGACAACTGGGACTGAATCCATAGAAGTAACATACGTACTGGGATCGCGAATATAAGCCAAATAAGCTAGACACACCTTCTCGACCATACACCGAGCTTTCACATAAGAGATAATCTTGCTGGTGGAATGGCCAAGAGTCCTTTTCCACTCTATTCGAGGTAAACCTGGCATGGCTAAGGTCATCGTCTTGGTGTGACATTCCAATACAATATGATAAGGTTACAACTAATCCATTTCCAAGATAACATCAAAATCTACCATATCAAGAAGTAAAAGATCCACGCTAGTCTCAATACTCCCAATAGTAAAAACACACGAACGATAGACATGATCTACAACGACAGAATCTCCCACCGGTATGGACACACACATACAGAAGGAGTCAGGAAATCACGAGGCAAAACCACATATGAAACAAAGTAGGAGGACACATAGGAGTAAGTAGATCCTGGATCAAATAAAACTGAAGCACCTCTATGGCAAACTGGAACAATACCCGTGATCAAGGCATCGGATGACTCGGCCTCAGGTCTAGCTGGAAAAGCATAAAATCGGGGCTGGGCCCCACCAATCTGAACTACATCTCTGGGACAGGCCACAGCTCGCTGGCCTCTACCCCTAACAGTCTAACCTCTGCCCCTAGATGGTCGGGCGGGCGGTGGAGCAACCGGTGCTGGCATGATGGCACGAGAATTCTGCTGAGACCTTTTGGTCAACAACCTAGGGCAATGCCTCCTGATGTGATCAATGTTCCCACACTCATAACACCCATCCTGCTGTCTTGGCTGTTGAAGCTGAAGCTGACCTGAACGGGTCAGATAGTCGCTCTATTGACTCTGGAGTGGTGGTGCACTGATAGGAGCTGGATAAGCACTAAATGTCGGCTGCCCAAAGTAAGGCATAATAGGACCATGACTCCCTGAAGCACCGTGAGATGCCTGAAGTACTGAATAAAATGGCTTGGAAGGATGACCCCTACCATAAGTACTCCTGCCTTCAGATGAGGCGCCTCTGAAATTACCGGAATGACAGGGCCTCTTATCGGACACTGTCCCTCTCTCCTGTGAAAGAACCATCTCGATCTGCTTGGCGACATTAGCCGCCGTCCGAAAAGAAATCTCATTCCCGATCTCCTTGGCCATATGTAGCTTGATAGGTTGAACAAGTCCATCAATGAACCTCCTCACCCTCTCTCTCTCTCTCTCTCTCTCTCTCTCTCGGTAGGAAGCAGAAGAAGAGCATGACGGGAAAGATCCACAAAATGGGTCTCATACTGAGTGACTGACATACTGCCCTGCTGGAGATGCTCAAACTGCTTGCGGTAATTCTCCCTCAGTGTGATAGGAAGGAACTTC
The DNA here is from genome assembly GCA_000715115.1 of Nicotiana otophora. NCBI lineage: Eukaryota > Viridiplantae > Streptophyta > Magnoliopsida > Solanales > Solanaceae > Nicotiana > Nicotiana otophora. The sequence continues at coordinate 14,425 of AWOL01S0023981.1, forward strand.
TCCAGAAATAGCTGCGATCAGGTAAGTGAAGGCGAACCATCTGGTCTAGTAAATACATAATCATTCCACCACTTCTTGGCGGAACCAGTCATCTGAAACACAGTAAAATCAACCTCATTGCTTTCGACTATCCCCATGTTCTGCAGTACTTCATAGCAGCGGTCAAGAAAATCCTATGGGTCCTCAGAGGGTGTACCACCGAAATGCATTGGAAATAGCTTGGTAAACCTGTCCAACCTCAACAAAGCCTCAGAAGACAAAGCAAGCCTATTACCGTTCTGTACTGTAACAACCGGTTAGACTACCCCAACTGCATGGGCTACTGGAGCCTGATACTGGGGAGCTGTTTATCCCGGAGCGGGAGTAGTGGGAGTCTGTGCTCCTCCCCCAGCCTGTGAGACAGTTGGTGCCACTGAAAATGTACCATTCCGGGCCACGCCCTCCATAAGGCTAACCAAATGGCCTAGAGCGTCCTGAAGCACTAAAGTAGCTATGAATCCTTCCGAGACTTGAATTGGTCCAACAGGTACAGTCTGAGCTGGAACCTCCGCTCCCAAATCCACCTGAGATTCTACAACAGGTGTTGCTGCTCGAGCACTAGACTAAGCTCTACCTATGCCTCTGTCTCGGCCTCTAGCGCGACCTCGGCCTCGACCTCTACCCCTGGTCATAGTTGCCACTGGGGGATCTGGTCCCTGTCCGTCGGTAGATGTATTACGTGTTCTCACCATCTGTGAGAGCATAAGATTAGAATAATTCAATTATCGATGCTAGAATAAAATCGCACGACAGAGTAGAATAGATGTGAAATTGTTCCTAAACTCCATAGCCTCTGGAAGATAAGTACAGATGTCTCCATACCGATCCTTCAGACTAAACTAAGCTGGCTCGTGACTCGTGAGACCTATGTAACCTAGTGCTCTGATACTAACTGTCACGACCCAAAATTCCCACCTTCGGGACCGTGATGGCGCCTAACATTTCACTTGCTAGGCAAGACAACGTTAGAATAATATTTGCCATTTTAAAATAATTTTAAATTAATTAATAACAAAGAAACAATTGCGGACATAAAGTCTGAAATAAAGTGAATAATCCATAATAATATTGATGTCTAAATACCATCCAGAACTGGTGTCACAAGTGCACGAGTTACTAGAATACTACAAATAAAGGTCTGAATAAAAATGAAGCTGTCTGAAAAGAAATACACAACTACGATAAAATGGAAGGGGACTTCAGAACTGCGAACGCCATGCAGCTATACCTCAAGTCTCCTGCAAATATCTGAATCCAAGAAAATCTACTATACGCCGCTAGGACCAACTCCGGTATCTGCACAAGAAGTGCAGAGTGTAGTATGAGTACGATCGACCCCATGTACCCAGTAAGTGCCGAGCCTAACCTCGACAAAGTAGTGACGAGGCTAAGGCAGGTCACTTACATTAACCTGTACACAATAATGATAATAACAACAATAATAGAAATAAAACAAGTAACTCAATTCAACAGTTGAAGCCAACTCGACAGTCATAACCAATTATTATTCAATCAGTTTTCGTTGCGGCGTGCAACCTGATCCCACAATATATTCATTTTCATTTAATCATGTTGTGGCGTGCAACTCGATCCTCAATATATCTTTTCAATTAATTTTATTGCGGCGTGCAACCCGCTACTCCAATATATTCTGTTGCGACGTGCACCCCGCTCCTCCAATATATTCACTTTCATTTCTGTAGCGTGCAACCCGCTCCTCCAATAATATAATTTACCAATTCTTATAAAAAAAATTACTCCAATAAATGCAACAATTAATATGAACTTATAAGACAATAAGTATATAATAATTATGATTTATTTAAATATAAGTGATGATAAGTAGCAATTAATTGTGGAAATTAAGGAGGAAATAAGCATTTTAATAATTAGTATGCTAAATGTCAAGTAGCAATTAAGTCACATAAATTAAATAAGGAATTTTTACATTCCTATACATTATTTGAAACCTTATTACCCTCCCTGCTCAAGTATCAATTTAAGTGCATGGTCATATACAATTTATCAATTATATACAAATAAGTTTTAAATGAATATTCCTTTATATTAGGAATTGAATAAGAAATATCAATTATTTCCTTATTTCTTTATATTTGTCCACTCTCTCTCTTCATGTCTCTCTCTGCTTTTTCCAGTGTACCCATCGTCTAGCTTTCTTTCCAGTAGTGTGATCTTAATAAGAGAATATGATATCTGGTCGTGGAACTTTCACACTTAATTGATTATTATAAAATTTAGAGTTCACAGAACGAAGATTGCAACTCAAATGTACGGATTACAAACATTGAAAAGAATTACTAAATTCAAGACGAAGATATTGTAGTAATTCATCAATGGATTTCTTGCCGTATAGAGTTTCCACCATTGACAACCATTAAAAAGCTTTGAAGCTTTGAAATTGAATTTAGGTTTTCAAAAACCATTATTTGTTTGGATTGAGTGTTGTTGCAAACATTTGAGAATATTGTTTGGAGTTTATATTTCAATTTTGAGGGTGTTTTGGTGAAGATTAGACTTGATTTTGGCTTAATTTCATATTGAAACTCGAAGAAGAAGAAGAAGAAGAAGACATGACATATAATATACTTACGAAATTGTAGTAAAGTTATAGTAAAATTGTAGGTAAATTATATTCTGTTGCAGTTATATAAATATATATATATTTTATTTAAATATTGTATGAAAGTTAAAAAATAGTTGTATTATGTATGAATTGTTGTATAAAATTTGTATTTAAGTTATCAATACTATCTTTTTACATAAAGTTGCTGATATGTATCAAAATTGTATTAAGAGAGTAATTTTTGATTGGAATTTTAGAGAGAAAGAAGCACATACCACACATAAAATATATACAAATCAGATACAAAATATACAAAAGACATATTGTATAAAATTTGTATAATAATTTTATTTAAGTTGCATGATATTGTAGTGATATTTAACTGAGTAGAAATAATATATGAAAGTTGTAGATAAATTATAGATTAGTTGTAAATAAGTGTATACTTTATAGTTAGTTGTAATTCAATATTACAAAATCAAATGTAATGTGACTAATTCAATATTACATTCCAAATCGCAATTCACTATAATTTCATTGAGGGTGAAATTTGATTATGTAATTTGACCAAATAACTTGTGACTATAATTGTTAAAAATATCGCTAAGTTCAAAATGTCTCTGTGCCAATTCTCAGTACTTGTACTGAGTATTGCCATTTGTCTAAGTAATAAGGAGCCCTATTTTCAAGTTGGTTACATGATATACCTGCAGGCTTTCGGTGCTTATGATATAGTTTTGATTTCCTCCGCGTTAAGAAAAGTAATGCATGTTTAAGGAAATCAATTGTGTTAAGATGATAGCATAATCAGATAAATATTATTTGTTGAACGACATTTGCTAAAGAAGAATTTCGTGATGCTTAATTGTGTGAATATTAGAGTTAATTGCCAAGAGGTGTGGCTATGTCAAATATCGCCAGTTTTTCAAGTTATACATGGGGAGGCAACTATATTTTATCATCATACAACTATTTTTCAACTTTCATACAACTTTCAAATAAAAATATATATAACTACAATACAATACAAATTTACCTACAATTTTACTACAATTTCGTAAGTATATTGTATATCATGTCTTCTTCTTCTTCTTCTTCTTCTTCTTCTTCTTCTTCTTCTTCTTCTTCTTCTTCTTCGAGTTTCAATCTGAAACTCAGCCAGAACAAAGTCTAATCTTCACCAAGCATCCTCAAAATTGAGATATAAACTCCAAACAATATTGATTTTTGAAAACCCAAATTCGAATTCAAAGTTTTATGATAGATTAGTGTTCGAATCTTCAATTCCTACGACCTGGAGGTTACTTCAATAGGTTAATTGGCAGAAGACAATTTTAGGCTTACCTTATTGAGAGAGAAAAACGCTGAGAGAGAAAGATGAAGAAAGAAAGAAAAATTGATCAGAGATACGGCAGTAAGGAAAGAGGAAAGGAGAAAAAAAAGGAAAAATGATGTAACTAAATCCCCTAATTCAAGGCAATAATAATGGATTGTATATAATTTGTAAGTAATCTTTGTTTAGGGTGGGTAATATACAAAACTAGGACAATTTTGGTAAATAATTTTCAAATATTGTATAGGAAGGAAAAAATCCCATGAAATAAGCATGTAGCAATTATAGTATTGTTTCAAGGCATAATATTGAGCAAGGAATATGAGAGAAACAATTAATATAATAATTAATTCATAGTTTAAAATAATTTATGAGTTTCAAATAATTACGTAAACAATTAATTTGATGACGTATAAACACTCGTCACCTCGCCTATATGCCGTTCACATGAATTTCACATAACAAATAATTCAAGTGTTCTATTCCCTCAAGTCAAGGTTAACCACGATAATTACCTCGTTTCGCAACCAATTTTAAGATTTCAATAAACCTTTGCCTCGCGAATTCGTGTCCGAAAGCTTCAAATCTAGTCACAAATGCAATTATAGTATTGTTTCAAGGCATAATATTGAGTAAGGAATATGAGAGAAATAATTAATATAATAATTAATTCATGATTTAAAATAATTTATGAGTTTCAAATAATTACGTAAACAATTAATTTGACGACATATAAACACTCGCCACCTCGCCTATATGCCGTTCACATGAATTTCACATAACAAATAATTCAAGAATTCTATTCCCTCAAGTCAAGGTTAACCACGACAATTACCTCGCTTCGCAACCAATTTCAAGATTCCAATAAACCTTTGCCTCGCGAATTCGTGTCCGAAAGCTTCAAATCTAGTCACAAACAATTCAATATACTCAACACGAATCGTTAGAATTAATTTCATATGAATTTACTAATTTTTCGGATTAAAATCCGAAATTTATTTTAAAAACCGACAGTGGAACCCACATTTCGAATCCCGAAAAAACTCACAAAATCCAAACACCCATTCCGATACGAGTTCAACCATGCAAAAATTATCGAATTCTGACATCGGATTGACCTTCAAATCTTCATTTTATATTTTTGGAAGATTTTATAAAAATCTGATTTTTCTTCCATAAATTCACGGATTCATGATGTAAATGAGTATGGAATCATGAAATATAATCAATATAGGATAAGGAATACTTATCCCAATATTTTCCCGTGAAAATCGCCCAAATATTGCCTTACGCGAGCTCAAAACCGTGAATAATGAAAAATGGAACGAAATCCCATTTCAAGAACTTAAGTCGTGCTGTCCAGGGATTTCTTCTTCGCGAACCCGAGCCTGGTCTCGCGAATGCGAAGACCAATTTCACCACACGCTGAGAAGCTTTTATAACCACACAAATACTCTGGGCCCCATTTTAATTTGTTTAGGATCACAAATTTTAAAGCTCTTCATTTTTTTCTTAAATCGGGTGCCCAGTCAAACAGGTTCACATAAATTGGAACGGAGGGAATAATAATTATTACATTATGATCTCGCCCAATTATGCATTATAAAAGATTAAGCGCTCGTTATAAATATAATCTGGTCTAAAAGTCCGAAATCAATCCTACTGATAACTAAGGTTTAGCTACAATTGTTCATTATTACTAAGAAGACAAGTTTGAACAATTTTCTAAATTATAAAGATTAAGATTTTTTTATTATTTCTGACTAATTAATACAAGTATAAAGTTGCTAGCAAAGGTTGGGAGGATGAGATATATAGATGGAAAAGGGTCGGAGATTGAGTCAAATTTGTTCTTTTACTTTTCGAAATTGAGCATACAATTTTATCCTTGTCTCCTTCTAACTTCTAACAGAGCTTCAATTTAAGGGTAATCTTAAACAAGGTCCAAAAGTTTGGCTAAATTAAGTTGGACTCTTTTTCTCAAAAAATCTGGACATTAAAAACTAGTACTCTATCCGGATAAGTTTTGAACCTATTTCTTTTTGTCAGTTCTAAAAGAAATGATCCATTTTTAAATTTGGAAACAATTTTTGCTTAAACTTATAATTTTACCCTTAATGGGAAGCTTTTATAACCAACAAATACTCTGAGCCCATTTTTGACTTGTTTATAACCACAAATTTTAAAAAAATTTATTTTTTCTTAAATTTCGTGCCGAGTCACGTTTTGAAACAGGGCATACTAATTTTGCTATAAACAAGGTACGAATAGACCAATAAGTATAGCCGGACGCAAGATTGAGCTTTTCCGCAATGTACGGGAACAAATTTGGATCTTTCCACGAAAGTTATCATAATTTGGCTGGGTTAAATCATAATTTGTACTTGGAAGCAACTAAAATTAGGTGAATCAAAATTGAAGTAATAACCAACGTAAGTTCTAGAATATTGCAGAACAAGGGAAATTTAAAAGAAGAGAAGATCCTAGAAACTTGCCACTCCTTCCTCCATGTCCCTCCAGAAGCTTCTCTTCTTCCCCCTTTTCTTACACTATATATATAAGAACCATCTTCTGTCTACATTACCCACAATTCAGTTCATTCTCAGAAGCATTCCAAAATTAGAAATTTAAATCCAAAATATCATCAAAAGCTAATCTAGAAGAGAAAAATGGATATGAGACTGATGGGATTAGAAAATCCACTCTTCCACACTCTCCACCATATGATGGATCTCCATGCGGATGTAAGTACATTCTATCTGATAAGAATCTTGTATTATAGATAATAGCATTTTCATTTGTTATTTGTATTTACTACTTCGAGTTTGATAAATAAGTACCTTACTGTTAGAATTGGTATATTTTACGATTCAAAATTTCGAATCTTTAGTATTGATGCAAGAGTTTAAGGTTCGATCCAAAAGTATCTTGTTTAGAAGAAAGAAATTTATGGTTTTCTTGAATCTCTGATATTCTCTTGTTTGTTATTTGTCTCTTATGATCTAGGATTCGGACAAGTCAAATGACGTCCCGTCAAGTAATTACGTGCGCGACGCTAAGGCAATGGTAGCGACACCAGCAGACATTAAGGAATACAAAAACTCGTACGTTTTCATAGTGGACATGCCGGGTTTGAAGTCAAGTGACATTAAAGTGCAATTAGAGGATGACAATGTGCTTATAATCAGTGGCGAGAGGAAAAGAGATGAAGAAAAAGAAGGGGCGAAATATGTTAGAATGGAAAGGAGAGTAGGGAAATTCATGAGGAAATTTGTGTTGCCTGAAAATGCAAATACAAATGCCATTTCTGCAGTTTGTCAAGATGGTGTATTGACTGTGATGGTGGAAAAATTGCCTCCACCTGAGCCAAAGAAGCCCAAAACTGTTGAAGTTAAAGTTGCTTGAAGTGATGAAAGGGAAAATTATAGGAGTGTTCTGTTTTGGATTTGGAAGTATAATTACGCGATATTTCATTGTTTGTTTTTCTCATGGAAATTGTTGACAAGTATGGCGTAATCATTTTTCATCTTCGATAATTTACATATTGCTGTTTGTTTCCAGAACTCTAAATCTGGTCTGATTTTGTCAGTCTTGATGTAACAATGCTGTTTTATCTTTCTTTTTTCATGTTAAAGTATCCTTTTTTATTTATTTGTTTTGGATTTAAAGCGTGTAAACGGATCACTTAGAATTATCCTAAGGTGAATTTCCGCCAACATCAACATCATCATCGATTTGAATTATTCTACTGCCAGATATCACATGACTACTAAGCAGCAGTAGGACACATATGAAGGGGGAGTAACTTGGCGCTCTTTCTCATTGATTGATATTTTCTAGTTATTCTGTATTTTAAGTGTTTGTTTAAATTTTATAGTCATAACTTTAGAAATAATTGTACAAATTAAACTTTTTTTAGAGATTATTTTAAGCTCATTGAATTCGCGCACTCTTGGACATTTTAACATACACCACACTACTTGTAAAATTAATCTCGGCCTTTGTTGAGTTTATTATTATTGTAACAGTAAATTCTATAGTTATTGTACTCATTTCTATGTGCAAAAAAGCCTCAAAGTTATCCTATGAAAAATTACGATCATAGTGAAAAAAAGAAGTCCACTTTCATAACTTGTACTCATCTATGATATTATCTGAAAAAAACAGATTAATGTATAAACAATTACTGCGAGTATATAGTATATCAATGGTGATTGCTTGAAAGGTTTATGCTCAATGGTGTTGAAAAGCTACGGTAAAATTAACATCAATGAAAACTGTTGCGTTTTTATTAAGGGGTGTGAATGGGAAATGGAAGAGGCAGTTCTTGTATTGCACATCTTCATCTCACCCTTTCATTGGGGTGTGAATGAGAAATGGAAGAGACACCTCTTGGATTGCATCTCTTTATCTCACCCTTTCATTGTCTATAAATAGAGAGGCTTAGCCTCATTTTCCACCACTGAAAAATTTGAAATCTCTCCCTTCAATTTTCTGCATACTGCATTGGTTATTTAAAAGCAAAACGTAAGCATTTTGTGTGATTTGCTCCGCCATTTGAGTTCGCCGAAATTTTGTGATTTAAAGTGCCGCTATCACAGAATAGTTATTCCGTTCTATCCTGGGAGGAATTAATCCGCAACCTTGGGCATTGTGAGGGGATTAAATTCCTTAAGGAAACACAAGAAACTTGTGGGCTCGAAATTTTTTCTGCTTTGTTTTTTCCTTAAACTAACGTTTATTGATTTACTGGTTTTGAATACAGAGTGATAACAAGCTTAAAGAATTTAATATTTATTTATGTATTCATCTTACATTCTGTTTTGGGAGACTAAAATCTTATTGATTTTCTACTCCCGTTTTGGAGATTAAAATCATCAGATTTTCTACTCTAGTTTGAGATTAAAGTCTTTGTGGCTTTCTACTCAATCCGAGATGTAAAAACTCGGTTGCTTGTATTCGGTTTTAAGATATAAAAACTTCACCGAGATACTAATTCTGTTTGTCAATTTCTTTTACAGAAAAATAACAAGTGCAGAACAACAGAATGGTTCTGTTGGGACTACTGCTGAAATGGCAACTGCGTCTTCAAGTCGCATAACTCCTGCACCGGCGATGGCACCAACAGAAAAACCCGAAAAGTTTTTCGGTGTGGACTTTAAGCGTTGGCATCAGAAAATGTTCTTCTACCTGACCACACTCAGTTTACAGCGCTTTATTAGCGAAGACGTTCCAGTTCTGGGAGAAAAAACTCCTGAAAATGAGCGATTTGTGGTCACTGAGGCATGGAAGCATTCTGACTTCTTATGCAAAAACTATATTTTAAGTTGCTTGGAAGACGGCTTGTACAATATTTATAGCATCATGAAACATCAAGAGAATTGTGGAATTCTCTTGAAAAGAAGTACAAGACTGAAGATGTTGGACTAAAGAAGTTTGTGGCCGCCAAATTTCTGGATTTCAAAATGGTTGACGGTAAAACTGTCATAACGCAAGTCCAAGAATTGCAAGTTATTGATCATGACCTCCTTGCTGAAGGTATAAACCGAGTCAATATTTTTATTCAAGATATTGATTATTTTACTAATTATAAATTTATGATTGAAGGTATGGTCATAAATGAAGCGTTTCAAGTTCAGACATTTATTGAAAAGCTGCCTCCGCTGTGGAAGGACTTTAAGAATTACTTGAAACATAAGCGCAAGGAGATGGTGCTTGAAGACCTTATTGTTCGTCTACGGATTGAAGAGGACAACAAGGCTGCTGAGAAGAAGTCTCGTGGAAATTCAACAATTATGGGTGCAAATATTGTTAAGGAAGCTTCAACGAGCATAAAGAGAAAGAAGTCGTCTGGTCCAAAGAATTACCCAAGAAAAAAGAAGTTCAAAGGTAATTGCCACAACTGTGAAAAAGTTGGACACAAGACTGCTGAATGTCGTGCACCAAAGAAGGACAAGAAGAAAAATCAAGCAAACATGATTGAGAAGAATGATGAAATAGACGATTTATTTGCCATGCTTTCGGAGTGCAACCTAGTCGGAAATCCTAGATAATGGTGGATTGATTCGGGGGCAACTCATCATGTTTGTGCTAACAAGGAGTTGTTTACTTCTTATGCTCCCGCTGGACCCAACGAGACAGTTTTTATGGCAAATTCCGCTACTGCAAAAATTGAAGGAACATGCAAGATAGCTTTGAAGATGACTTCTAGCAAGATTGTGACTCTAAATGATGTCCTTCATGTTCCTGAAATGCGGAAGAATTTAGTCTCGATATCACTTCTAGTCAAGAATGGCTTTAAATGTGTTTTTGTTTCTGACAAGGTTGTAGTTAGTAAGAATGAAATGTATGTAGGAAAAGGCTATCTTACGGAGGGCCTTTTCAAACTCAATGTAATTTCCATTGATATGAATAAAATTTCAGCTTCTTCTTACTTGCTTGAGTTAAATAATTTATGGCATGAACGTTTAGGCCACGTCAACTTCAAAACTTTGCGAAAATTGATTAATTTGAAAGTATTGCCTAAGTTTGAATGCAATAACTCGAAATATCAAATATGTGTAGAATCAAAGTATGTTAAACATCCTTATAAGTCAGTTGAAAGGAATTCAAATCTTTTAGACTTAATTCACACAGAGATATTTATGACATGAAGTCAATACCATCTCGTGGTGGGAAAAAATATTTCATAACTTTTATTAACGATAGTACTAGATATTGCTATATTTACTTACTTAATAGTAAATATGAAGCAATTGAGTCATTCAAGAAATACAAAAATGAAGTTGAAACGCAACTAAACAAAAAGATCAAAATGATAAGAAGTGATAGGGGTGGTGAATATGAATCTCCTTTTGAAGAAATATGTTTGAAATATAGCATTATTCACCAAACAACTACCCCTTACTCACCACAATCTAAGAATAGAACGTTAAAGTAGATGATGAATGCCTTATTGATAAGTTCGGGTTTACCCCAGAACTTGTGAGGGGAAGCTATTCTTACAGCGAATCAAATACTCAGCCGAGTTCACCATAACAAAACGCAGTCTATTCCATATGAAAAATGGAAAGGTAGGAAACCCAACTTAAAATATTTTAAAGTTTGGGTGTGTTTGGCTAAAGTAAAAATTCCTAAACCCAAAAGGGTGAAGATTGGACCGAAAACGGTTGATTGCGTTTTCATAGGATATGCAAGAAATAGTAAAGCATATCGTTTTCTAGTTCATAAATCAGAAAATCCAGACATTCATATTAATACGGTAATCGAATCCGATAATGCTGAATTCTTTGAGAATATTTATTCGTATAAAAATGAATGTGAGTCGTCTAGTGAAAAATCTAAGTGGCCTTGAGAAGAAGAAAAGGAAAGTACGTTTAATGAGAAAAATCCAAGACGTAGTAAACGTCAAAGGATAACTACTTCCTTTGGATTGGACTTTCTGACATTTTTATTGGAAAATGAGCCTCAAACGTTCAAAGAAGCAATGTCTTCCTCGGAAGCACAATATTGGAAAGAGGCAATCAATAGTGAGATATAATCCATATTAAGTAATCATACTTGGGAATTGGTTGATCTTCTTCCGGGAAATAAATCTTTAGGTTCTAAATGGATTTTCAAAAGGAAAATGAAAGCTGATGGTACTATTGACAAATATAAGGCAAGATTAGTTGTTAAAGGGTTTAGACAATGAGAAGGTTTTGATTAGTTTGACACATACTCGCCGGTAACAAGGATTACATCTATCCAGGTGTTAATAGCGTTAGCCGCCGTGTATGGCCTTCAAATCCATCAGATGGATGTAAAGACAACCTTCTTAAATGGAGATTTAGAGGAAGAAATCTATATGAAACAACCTGAAGGGTTTGTAGTTTCCGAAAAAGAAAAGAAGGTGTGTCGACTTGTTAAATTACTTTACGGACTAAAACAAGCACCAAAACAATGGCATGCGAAATTTGACCAAATAATGTTGTCAAATGGTTTCAAGATCAATTAGTGTGATAAATGTGTTTACATTAAAAATACTCCAAATTAAATAGTCATTGTTTGTTTATATGTGGATGATATATTGATAATGAGTAACGACATTGCTAACATAAATGCTACTAATCACATGCTTACTAGTAAGTTTGATATGAAAGACTTAGAAGTTGCCGATTTAATTTTGGGAATTAAGATCCTTCAAACTCCTCAAGGTCTAGCTTTGTCTCAATCTCATTATATTAAAATGGTCTTTGAAAGTTTAAATATTTGGACTTTAAAGAAGCAAAAACGCCAATTGATTTAAACCATACTCTTGTAAAGAATAAAGGTCAAAGCAAATATCAATTGGAATATGCTCGAGTCTTGGGAAGTTTGATATACATTATGAATTGTACACGATCTGATATAGCTTGTGCGATAAGTAAGCTTAGTCGATACACAAGTAATCATAACCAAGCTCATTGGATAGAAATGAAACAAATTTTGGGATATTTGAAATATACCCAAGACTATTCAATGCATTACAATAATTATCCCGCAGTTGTTAAGGGATATAGTGATGTAAATTGGATCACTGGATCAACGGAATCAAAATGCACAAGTGGATACGTATTTACCATTGGTAGAGGAGTAGTGTCTTGGAAGTCGTCCAAACAGACATGCATCGCCCGCTCTACAATGAAGTCTGAGTTTATAGCTTTAGACAAGACCAGTGAAGAAGCTGAATGGCTTCAGAATTTCTTAGAAGACATTTCATTTTGGCCCAAACCCGTGGCACCTGTATGCATACATTGCGACAGTCAAGCAACAATAGGAAGGGCTGGGAGCGTTATTTATAACGAGAAAGCTCATCACATTCGACGAAGGCATAATACCGTTAGACAAATACTCTCTAGAGGAATTATCACAATTGACTATGTAAAGTCAAAAGATAATGTATCAGATCTGCTTACAAAAGGCCTACCTAGAGATGTGATTGAGAAGTCATCAAAGGGAATGGGACTATGGCCGAGGACAAGTCACTGTGGCGGTAACTCTACCTAGAAGACTGGAGATCCCAAGATCTAGGTTCAAGGAGATCAAACAAAGTCATTAATGACGGTTTAACAATGTCAATTAAAATTTTTTTTGGTCCATTCTCGTGATGAGACAATGTTCAGTACCAAGGATAAATCGTTAAGACTTTTTAATAGTTTCTAAATTTGATACGGGGTATATCAAATAGTGTATCTATGGAATAACACGCTTAGGAATCACCTATGTAAGTGTGAAGTATAAGCCGCTTCAAGGAGAATTCTGTAAGGCAGTTCTCTACGCACTTATGAGCCAGGTAGTATTCATGGCTGAAACGAACACAACAATAAGAACCAAAGACGATTAAGGGTTGATTGTGTAACTTATGGTTGTCTAGGTATACACCAAAGTTCGACGGTTCAAAGATATCAAATCTACCGATTGACCGAGTATATCCGACATAAGTTCACTACGGAAAGTTCAGAGGGAAACCTACTTATCCAGATGCGATTAATCCTTAATTGCGAATCACACAGTATTTTCATGCATGTTTTTCCACATATGTCCATTCCCCATTCATATGGGGGATTGGTGCATTTTTATTAAGGGGTGTGAATGGGAAATGGAAGAGGCACCTCTTGGGTGTGAATGGGGAAATGAAAGAGGCACCTCTTGGATTGCACCTCTTCATCTCACTCTTTCATTGTCTATAAATAGAGAGGCTTAGCCTCATTTTCCACCACTGAAAAATCTGAAATCTCTCCCTTCAATTTTTTGCATACTGCATTGGTTATTCAAAAGCAAAGCGTAAGCATTTTGTGTGATTTGCTCCGCTATTTGAGTTCGCCAAAATTCTGTGATTTGAAGTGCCGCTATCACAAAATAGTTATTCCGTTCTATCATGGGAGGAATTAATCCGCAACCTTGGGCATTGTGAGGGGATTAAATTCTTTAAGAAAACACAAGAAACATGTGGGTTCGAATTTTCTCTGCTTTGTTTTTTCCTTAAACAAAAGTTTATTGATTTATTGGTTTTTAGTACAGAGTGATAACATAAACAAGTAACAAGACAATGGAATCCTTCCTATCGTCGGTAAACAAGGTCATAATCCTAACCTAATAGATCAGAGTTCGGTAAAATAAATATATATATATAGAATCCAAGTTCAAGTTACCTTCTACAACTATTTTCCTTATTTATACTTTGAATATTATATTGAAAAAAGTAAAAATAATTGAAACTTAATTACCTGTAATGCCTTTAGAATTGCCTCCCTGTGTAAAAAAAATGATTCCTATTGTGGGGTGAATATTGATTAAACTTTCTCTGCTCTCTTCTCCACCATAGGTAACCGTAGTGCTGCTTCGTCCTGAATTTCATCAGTACCATATACCTTTCACTGCTATTTTACGGAGGGGCCATGCAGTTATGATGTGTTAGTTGTCAAAGTCATTCAAGCCGAAATCCTAAGTGTCGAGGCATACGATGAACAACACGAGGTTGTTGTGGAGGCTCCTGAGGGTTTTCCTTTCAAGATTGAAGAAAATCCGGGACAACCAACTATAACATTGACAAGAGAATATAATATCAAAGGTGAATATATCTATTGATGTCGAGGTACATATGCCTGATTGTTTATCCGAAAAATCGGATAACGTTAAATTTATGTATGGTTCTAAGGGTACGTAATATCCTTTAATACAAAAAATAACAATACAAGTATTTTGAATGTGAGGATAGAAAATGATGAACAGAGAAATTGAATAAGATCAAATAAAACAAGCACAAAGAGATATCTTTTTTGTATGAGAGAAGATCTGTCTATTGCAATCTTATGTTGTCCATAGCTTACAAGGATCCTCCCTTTTATAATAGAGGGTCATTGCTTTATCTATAATAAAATAATACATGTAGTGGAGGACCCATGATGATTTGTCTCTTCCTTGATTTCTGCCAAGATTCTCCCTCATAGTGTGGTTGCAACGGCTCTTGTCTGCGAGCTCGATTCTGGCTCGAGCTCGGTATTGGATCGAGCCCCCGGTCTTGGTTCGAGCTCGATTCTGCCTTGGAGGATCGATATTCGGGGTGAGCGTTGGTCGGTCTAGGCATCTTCAATAATCTGCGCCTTGCCTCGTAGTTCGATTCGGATACGAGCTTGATAATGATACCGGGCTTGTCATTGGTCGGTCTTATAGCTCGAAGCTCGATGCCCTTACTTCGGACCTCGACCGAGCTTGTCATGTAAATACCCTTTGATCGAAACATCATCGTCTCGACCAGTCCGTACGACTGAGTCAACCGGTTTTGACCGTACACAGATAGTCCCCTCGTTTCTCGGAAAAGAATGTGGCGAGAAATGATATGATTTCTCAACAGCTCGATCAGATATATGCTGACGTTTACATCGGTCTCGACCATGACATATGCGATAACTGTCCCATCGGTTCGGTTTTACCGAGGCATTTATTGCGTGTCAGACGGTGGTCGGCCACCTCAATATTGAACCGTCATTGCTCCAATCTATAAATAGCCTTTCCTTCCACCATTCATCACTTTTGCGTCTTCAATCCTCCAAATTCTCTTTATTTTTCCTATCTATTTCGTTGCTTTAGAGCCATCCACACCAGAGTTTTTGGTACCGTCAATTTTTCACTTTTCTTTGCATTCCTTCTTCTCGTATCTATGGCAAAAACTTTGAAAACCATACCTCAGAATGAGAAAGCTTCTTCTTCATGGCCGTCCGGCGATAAGACGCCGGTGGAGCCGTCAATTCACGATTATGTTCCCGGCCCGTGCACTCTGAAGATCGATTTTAAGGTAGAAAATCCTTCATCCGTTCCGGGTCGATGTGAGCATGTGTCGACGTATATGTGCTCTATAACGGAGGGTTACCTCGAGGCCATCAGAAAAGACTGTAACTGGGGTCCCGAGGTCGTGTTTCAAATTCCATCCCCCGATGAGAGCATCATCACTCATGTGGAGGGGTTTTAAAGTATTTACACTTATCCCTTCACGTTGGGACCTGTCGACCCGGTGATTATTGATTTCTGCAAAAGGTACCAGGTCACCCTCAGTCAAATTCATCCCTCTTTTTGGCGTATAGTGATCTCACTTTGCTTCTTTTCTATCAAAGCTGGGGGGCTGGATTTTTCTTTGAATCACCTCATACGGTTGTATCGGCCTCAGATCTTTCGAGGACTAATCAGACTTTATCATCGGGCATCGAAGGCTTTGATGTCGAGCATTTATGAAGACAAGGATCGAGGTTGGATGGGTCTTTACATTGGAGTGAGGACCCGTGACCTTATTCCGGAAGAGAAGATGTCATTTCCCGAAGAATTGAATTTTGACCGTAAGTGATTCTTGTTTGCTTTTCGTGTCTTTTCCGGATTTGTTTTTTGATGTCTTCCCCTGATATTCAGCTTCCCCTTAGATTCCACAAGCGGTACATGACCTCGAGGATTGGGTTCGAAAGTTAGCCTCGACTTCCTCTTACGCCGAATGCGCTTGGCGTGATTTGGCTAAAAGTAGATGGGAGGCCAAGAACCATGGTAAGGTTTTGCTTCTTGTTTCTTTCGAAGTATTCTTTGTGTTCTATTTGTTACCGATTTTCTCTGATGTAGGCATAACTAAGGATGCTGCTTTGAGGCCTTCGAGCGGTGAAGAAGGGACCAAGTCCCCGGTCCCGCAACTGGGGAAAGATAAGAAGCGAAAAGCTTCCTCTCGGTTAGAGGACCCCAAGCCCAAAACTCGGAGGGTGAGGATAAAGCAATTTCCCCTTCGATTGACTCGGTCCAACGACTGAGAGAAGAAGAAGAAGAGGAAGAAGAAAATAACGCCTCGGCTTTGGTGATCCGATCTGCGAAAGTTATCGAGGTTGCTAGAGCTCCCGAGCCAATGGCGGCTGTGCCGATTGGGGTCGGTCCTGAAGTCCCGAGTCTTGATCGGAGCACCCCGAGTGATTTTCTCGGGGCTATGACGATGGGTCACTCGCCTTCTCTTCCAACTTTTTCTGAGGAGGCGTTAAATGAAGCTCGAGAATTGAAGACCCCCAATATGGGCGGAGGCCCTAGTGTAGGAGACCCTTTTAGGGATTGCTTTACTGGAGTCGATGATGCTTCCGATATCGGTGACGCTTCTCTTCTACTAGAGGAGGCCCAACGTTTCATTACTCGGGTAATCGATTCTTCTACACTTGGTTCCTTTGTTGTTTTCCATACTTGACTTGTGTTTTTCCCTTACTGTGCAGGCCATTAATAGGTTTCGAGTCGATCTTAGCCAATGTAAGGCCGAGCTTCGGAAGATCTCGGGTGAGAGAGACGCCATGTGGCTTCTTTGCAGCCAAAAGGACGAGGCTATAAAGGACCTCCAAGCAGATTTGGCTAAGGTCCGTGAAGAAGGGGCTGAACTTGATAAGCATGTGAGCCTCGTTTTGTTAAAGTATGGGTCTGACTCGACTATGGAAGTTAACCCTTCGTTGTCTCAGCTGCAGCAAAAGGTTGAAAAGATCGGGTTGCTTCGAGAAGAAGTTGATCAAATCAAAGCTGAATGTAATCGGTGGAAAGAGACTCTCGACCACCTGGCTGCGGAAAAAGAAACCATTTTGACCAAACTATTATCAGCCGATGTTCAACTTCGAAGCGTCAATCAAAAGGGGTCGGCTCAAGCTAAGAAGATCGAGGAGCTTGAAATACGGCTTGCTGAGGCTAAGGCAGAGGTTGAATCATCGAAAGTCTTGGCGGATAAATCCATTGCTGTATATCGGGCTGATGCCGAGGCTGCTCATATGGAGGCCCGGGAGGCGGCGGATACTGCCGATGCTCGGGCTCATTGGGTTGCCGAGCTTGCTAAGTGTAGGTCTCGTAGGGAGACCCTCGAGGAGATACACGCTCGAGGTTTTGACCTTACCGAAGAGATAAAAAGGCTAAAGAGCTCGAAGCTGAAGCTGAAGCCTTGGCTTCCAATGATGATGATGATGGCAGCAGCAAGAGCGGATCTAAGGATGGGGAAGAGCTCGACAGTGGAGCGAATGCCCTAGAGGGTGACCAAGAAGCTTTTTAATTTTTTACGTTTGTAATCAATCACGTAGGCAATCTTGTATATATAACAAGGTCGATTTGTTTTTGTGAAGACTTTAATCAAATGTTGACTTCGTGGTCTCTATGATCAATCGATTGTTTTTTCAGACTTGAAGTGATGTAGTCTTTAGGCTTGTTAGTTGAGCCAATGATTCAATATTTGAAGAAATATAGCCCGTAGGTGTAATGGTTGAGTGAGTGTTTGCTCAAACTCAAAGTAAAAGTATCTTATAGTCTTATTAGCCGCTGAGTGAATGTTTCGAACTTGAAGCGATGTAGCCCGTAGGCCTAATAGTCGAGTGAATGTTTCGAACTCAAAATAATGTAGCCCGTAGGCATAATGGTCGAGTGAGTGCTTGCTCGAACTCGAAATGAAAGTAGCCCGTAGGCTTAATAGTCGAGTGAACATTTTGAACTCGAAATAACGTGGCTCGTAGGCGTAATGGTCAAGTGAGTGCTTGCTTGAACTCGAAATAAAAGAATCCCGTGGGCTTAATAGTCGAGTGAATGTTTCGAACTCAAAATAATGTAGCCCGTAGGCATAATGGTCGAGTGAGTGCTTGCTCGAACTCGAAATGAAAGTAGCCCGTAGGCTTAATAGTCGAGTGAACATTTTGAACTCGAAATAACGTGGCTCGTAGGCGTAATGGTCAAGTGAGTGCTTGCTTGAACTCGAAATAAAAGAATCCCGTGGGCTTAATAGTCGAGTGAATGTTTCGAACTCAAAATAATGTAGCCCGTAGGCATAATGGTCGAGTGAGTGCTTGCTCGAACTCGAAATGAAAGTAGCCCGTAGGCTTAATAGTCGAGTGAACATTTTGAACTCGAAATAACGTGGCTCGTAGGCGTAATGGTCAAGTGAGTGCTTGCTTGAACTCGAAATAAAAGAATCCCGTGGGCTTAATAGTCGAGTGAATGTTTCGAACTCGAGATAAAATGGCCCGTAGGCGTAATAGTCAAGTGAATGTTTCGAACTCGAGATAAAGTAGCCCATAGGCCTAATAGTCGAGTGAATGTTTCGAACTCGAGATAAAGTAGCCCATAGGCCTAATAGTCGAGTGAATGTTTCGAACTCGAAATAATGTGGCCCGTAGGCGTAATGGTCGAGTAAGTGTTTCGAACTCGAGATAAAGTAGCCCGTAGGCCTAATAGTCGAGTGAATGTTTCGAACTCAAAATAATGTGGCTCGCAGGCGTAATGGTCGAGTGAGTGCTCACTCGAACTCGAAATGAAAGTAGACTGTAGGCCTAATAGTCGAGTGAATGTTTTGAACTCGAAATAATGTAGCCCGTAGGCCTTATAGTCGAGTGAATGTTTCGAACTCGAAATAATGTGGCCCGTAAGCGTAATGGTCGAGTGAGTGTTTCGAACTCGAGATAAAGTAGCCAGTAGGCCTAATAGTCGAGTGAATGTTTCGAACTCGAAATAATGTGGCCCGTAAGCGTAATGGTCGAGTGAGTGTTTCGAACTCGAGATAAAGTAGCCAGTAGGCCTAATAGTCGAGTGAATGTTTCGAACTCGAAATAATGTGGCCCGTAAGCGTAATGGTCGAGTGAGTGTTTCGAACTCGAGATAAAGTAGCCAGTAGGCCTAATAGTCGAGTGAATGTTTCGAACTCGAAATAATGTGGCCCGTAAGCGTAATGGTCGAGTGAGTGTTTCGAACTCGAGATAAAGTAGCCAGTAGGCCTAATAGTCGAGTGAATGTTTCGAACTCGAAATAATGTGGCCCGTAAGCGTAATGGTCGAGTGAGTGTTTCGAACTCGAGATAAAGTAGCCAGTAGGCCTAATAGTCGAGTGAATGTTTCGAACTCAAAATAATGTGGCACGTAGGCGTAATGGTCGAGTGAGTGCTCGCTCGAACTCGAAATGAAAGTAGCCCGTAGGCCTAATAGTCGAGTGAATGTTTCGAACTCGAAATAATGTAGCCGGTAGGCTTAATGGTTGAGTTTTTCTTAACTCTGATTGCACAATAAATCTCAAGTCATTATACATGTGTTCATGTTTTGCGCCTGGGTTCGGGCCAGTCTACATGAGCATGGTTCATTTTGACCATTGGGCTTTTTATAATTTTTCCTATTAGAACCCTGTTGTTGTGAAATGACTTTCTTGCATCTGAATTTGATGTATTTGAGGGACTAATGGCCCCCCAGTATTCGAGGTCAATTGAAAGAAGGCCTCAGATATTGTTGAAAGTGCAGCACGATCAATGGTTGCCACATTAAAAGCCTTACCGAAAAAATCCATTTGGGATAAAATCGATCTAAGGGAAAAAGAGTGCAACACGTGCTTCCAAGCGAAAGATCCATCTTAGCTTTTGTTTAGACTTCTGCAGGGGTCCGTTAAATGAATATGGAAGGGTCGTACCTTAGCAGTAGTACCGTTTTAGATGTGATACATTCCAACTGATTGATAGTTGTTTTCCGTTTATAATGTCGAGCATGTACGATCCCTTTCCGACGTTCTCGAGCACCTGATATGGTCCTTCCCAATTTGGTCCTAGTTTTCCTTCGTTCGGATTCCGGGTATTGACAGTGACTTTTCTTAACACTAAGTCCCCGGGCTTGAAATGGCGAAGCTTGGTTCTTCGATTATAATACCTTTCGATTCGTTGCTTTTGGGCAGCCAATTGGACGAGAGCAGCTTCTCGTCCTTCGTCCGATAATTCAAGGCTGGTATTCATAGCCTCGTTATTTGATTCTTCCGTCGTGAATCAAAATTTGGGACTAGGTTCACCGACTTCGACTGGTATCAATGCTTCGGAACCATATACTAAGGAGAATGAGGTCGCCCCCGTACTGGATTTTGACGTTGTCCGGTATGCCCAAAGGGTTTCGGGCATGATTTCTCCATTTTCCTTTAGCGTCGTTCAGCCTGTTCTTCAGGTTTTGAAGAATAGTTTTGTTCGTTGATTCGGCCTGTCCGTTCCCACTGGGGTGGTATGGTGTTGATAGTATCCTTCTTATTTTGTGATCTTCGAAGAACTTTGTTACTTTGCTGCCAATGAATTGATTCCCATTGTCACATACTATTTCGGCGGGTATCCCGAACCGGCATATGATATGATCCCAAATAAAGTCTATAACTTCTTTCTCTCTTATTTTCTCGAACACCTGTGCTTTAACCCATTTAGTAAAATAGTCAGTCATAAATAAAATGAATTTGGCTTTACCTGGGGTCGATGGCAGAGGGCCGATGATGTCTATTCCCCATTTCATAAATGACCATGGGGATAGGACTGAGTGAAGTTGCTCTCCGGGTCGATGGATCATTAGCGCGAACCTTTGACATTTGTCACATTTACGAACAAATTATTTTGCATCTTTGCCCATATAGATCCAATAATACCCTGTTCTGATTACTTTTCGAACTAATGTGTCGGCACCAGAGTGATTCCCACAAGTGCCCTCGTGTACTTCCCGTAGGATGTAATTGGTATCTCCCGGTCCTAAGCATACTGCCAACGGTCCATCGAATGTCCTTCGATATAGTGTTTCATCCGCAGCTAACGTAAATCGAGCAGCTTTAGTCCGTAGGGTCCTGGAATCTTTATGGTCCGATGGGAGCTTTCCGTTCTTTAATTATTCAATATACTTGTTTCTCCAATTCCAGGTTAAGATAGTAGAATTTATTTTGGCGTGATCATTTTCGATTACTGATCTCGAAAGTTGAACGACAGTCCCCGAGCTCAAATCATCTACCTCGACCGACGATCCCAAATTCGCAAGTGCATCGGCCTCATTATTCTGCTCTCGTGGAACATGCCGTAGAGTCCATTATTTGAAATAGTGCAAAGTGACAAGCAGTTTGTCTAAATACATTTGCATTCTACCTTCTCGGACTTCGAAGGTTTTATTTACTTGACTCACCACCAGCAAAGAGTCACAATTAGCCTCAATGATTTCTGCTCCCAGGTTTCTAGCTAGCTCGAGACCTGCAATCATGGATTCATACTCGGCCTCGTTGTTAGTTAACCTGATAATATTAATAGCTTGCCTAATAATGTTACCCGTGGGTGGTTTCAAAACTATGCCTAGCCCGGACCCCTTCACGTTCGAAGCCCCATCCGTAAAAAGGATCCATACCCCCGACGATGTACCCAATTTCAACAGGAGTTCTTTTTCAACTTCGGGTACGAGGGTTGGCGTGATGTCGGTCACAAAGTCTGCTAAAATTTGAGACTTGATGGACGTACGAGGTTGATATTCGATATCGTACCCATTGAGTTCGATGGCCCATTTGGCCAATCGGCTTGATAGTTCGGTCCTATGCAAAATATTATGAAGTGGGTAGGTGGTTAATACGCCTATGGGGTGACATTGAAAGTACGGTCTCAACTTTCTAGAGGCGCTTATCAGCGCAAGTGCCAATTTTTTTAAGTGCGGATACCTAGTTTCCGCTTCTCCTAAGGTCCGACTTATGTAATAAACGGGAAATTTCATACCTTGCTCTTCTCGAACTAGGACACTGCTTACGGCGACTTCCGATACCGCCAAGTACAAGTAAAGTTTTTTGTCTGTTTTTGGAGTGTGAAGCAGTGGTGGGCTCGATAGATATTGTTTCAATCCCTGTAACGCTCGTTGGCATTCCAGAGTCCAAGGGAAGTCGTTCTTCTTTTTGAGTAGAGAGAAAAATTTGTGACTTCGATCTGATGATCTAGAAATGAATCGGCCTAAGGCTGCAATCCTTCCTGTTAACTTTTGTACAGCTTTCAAGCTGTCCACGATGGTGATATCTTCGATGGCAATGATTTTATCGGGGTTAAACTCGATTCCCCGATTTGACACCATGAAGCCGAGGAACTTTCCCGAACCGACCCCGAAAGCACATTTTTCGGGGGTGAGCTTCATGTTGTATTTCCTCAAAATCTCGAACGTTTCCTGCAAATGGGCCAAATGGTCCTCTGGGCGCAGGGACTTAACTAGCCTGTCATCAATATAGACTTCCATTGATTTACCTATTTGTTCTTCGAACATTTTATTTACTAGGCGTTGATAAGTAGCCCCTACATTTTTTAGCCTGAAGGGCATTATATTATAATAATATGTTCCATATTTGGTCACAAATGTAGTCTTTTCCTGGTCCTCCGGGTTCATCTGAATTTGATTATACCCGGAATAGGCATCGAGAAAGGTGAGGATCTCGTGGCCGGCCGTGGCATCGATCATGCGATCGATGTTGGGCAACGAAAAGGAATCTTTGGGGCATGCTTTGTTCAAGTCCTTATAGTCCACACACATTCTAAGTTTGTTCCCCTTTTTAGGCACTACAACCACATTGGCTAACCATTCGGGGTATTTCACCTCCCGAATGGACCCTATTTTGAAAAGTTTTGTTACCTCATCCTTTATGAATGCATGCTTTACCTTCGATTTGGGTCTTCTTTTTTGCTTCACCGGTCTGAACCTAGGATCCAAGCTTAGCCGATGCGTCGTTATATCCGGTGGGATCCCTGTTATATCTAAATGGGACCAAGCAAAACAGTCGATGTTATCGATAAGAAATTGAATAAGTTTCTTCCTGAGTTCGGGGCTCAAACCCGTTCCCAGGTATACCTTTCGTTCGGGCCAGTGTTCGATTAGTATGATTTACTCCAGTTCCTCAATTGTTGATTTGGTGGCGTCGGAATCATCGGGGGTCACGAAGGATCGAGGGATCCATTGATCATCATCTTCTTTGATGTTTTGGCTATCTGGCTGGGTCGAAGCCGATGCCTGTGATTGCTATTTGGCATTCTGTTCTCCTTCTGAAACCGATCCTTTTATCGGCGAAGACGAAGATATTGATTTTGCTTCCTTGACGGCGAACATTTCCTTTGCGGCCGGTTGTTCCTCGTACACTATTTTGACACCTCTCGATGTTGGGAATTTGAGGACCTGGTGTAGGGTCGAAGGTACAGCTCTCATGTTGTGGATCGATGGCCTTCCGAAAAGGGCGTTATATCTCATATCGCCTTCGATCACGTGACACTTTGTTTCCTGGATGGTTCCGGCCACATTTATCGATAGGATTATCTCGCCTTTGGTGGTTTCACATGCCATATTGAATCCGTTTAGAACCAGAGTTGTGGGTACGACCTGGTTCTGCAGGCCGAGCTGTTCTATGAACCTCGATCTGATGATATTGGCCGAGCTACCTGGATCAATTAACACACGCTTAATTTTAGTTTTATTCATGAGTACAGATATTACTAGTGCATCATTATGGGGTTGGATGACTCCCTCTGCATCTTTATTATTGAAAGGCAAAGTCCCTATGGGTGTGTAATCTTGAGTCCGAGATCGTTTTCCCCTCACAATCGATGTTTTAGTGCGTTTAAGCACCGGTCCCTGAGGGGTATCGCCGCCGCCGATGATTATGTCAATGACGTGCTGCGGTTCTTCTAGCTCATTTTGCTTGCCGAAATCCTTGTTCTTAAAATGATTCTTTGCCCTATCACTCAAAAATTCCCGAAGGTGCCCTTTGTTAAATAAGCAGGCAACTTCCTCTCTTAATTGCCTGCAATTTTCCGTTCTGTGGCCATGGGTGCCATGATATTCGCACATTTGATTGGGATTCCTTTGGGCAGGATCGGTCTGCGTGGGTCGAGGCCATCTGGTGTCTTTGATGCGTCCGATAGCCAACACGATGGCGGATGCATCAATGTTGAATTTATACTCTGATAATCGAGGAGCTTCTATAGGATCGGCATATTTATCAAAGCCGCTCTTGCTTATAAGTCCCCGAGAATTTTGCCCTCGATCAGTCTGATTGTTCCGAACTGTATTACGTGCTAAATCATTGTTCATCCGATTTGTGACGTACGATTGATATCGGTCTTTGTTCGACCTTTGTTCTCTACTGATCTCCCTCTGGTTTTTAGTGGTTGTCTGGTTCTGATACACGGGTCTATACGGAGCTCCCAATTGATCGTCCTCGACCCTGATTTTTGATTGATACCGGTTGTGTACATCTGCCCAAGTTATTGCTGGATACTCGATCAAATTTTGTTTCAGCCGACGTGATGCTGTCGAACTTAGCTTGTTCAACCCTTGGGTGAAAGCTTGTACGGCCCAATCGTCTGTAACCGGTGGAAAATCCATACGTTCCATTTGAAATTGGGATACAAATTCCCTCAGCATTTTGTTACCCCTTTGTTTTACTTTGAAGAGGTCTGATTTCCTTGTTGCAACCTTTATGGCACCAACATGTGCTTTTACGAACGAATCTGCTAACATGGCAAAAGAATCGATGGAATTTGGTGGTAAGTTGTGATACCAAATCATTTCTCCCTTCGCGAAGGTCTCCCCGAACTTTTTCAATAACACGGATTCGATCTCATCGTCCTCCAAATCGTTACCTTTGATGGCACATGTGTAGGAGGTGACATGTTCATTAGGATCAGTCGTACCGTTATATTTGGGAATTTCGGGCATACGGAATTNTGGATGACTCCCTCTGCATCTTTATTATTGAAAGGCAAAGTCCCTATGGGTGTGTAATCTTGAGTCCGAGATCGTTTTCCCCTCACAATCGATGTTTTAGTGCGTTTAAGCACCGGTCCCTGAGGGGTATCGCCGCCGCCGATGATTATGTCAATGACGTGCTGCGGTTCTTCTAGCTCATTTTGCTTGCCGAAATCCTTGTTCTTAAAATGATTCTTTGCCCTATCACTCAAAAATTCCCGAAGGTGCCCTTTGTTAAATAAGCGGGCCACTTCCTCTCTTAATTGCCTGCAATTTTCCGTTCTGTGGCCATGGGTGCCATGATATTCGCACATTTGATTGGGATTCCTTTGGGCAGGATCGGTCTGCGTGGGTCGAGGCCATCTGGTGTCTTTGATGCGTCCGATAGCCAACACGATGGCGGATGCATCAATGTTGAATTTATACTCTGATAATCGAGGAGCTTCTATAGGATCGGCATATTTATCAAAGCCGCTCTTGCTTATAAGTCCCCGAGAATTTTGCCCTCGATCAGTCTGATTGTTCCGAACTGTATTACGTGCTAAATCATTGTTCATCCGATTTGTGACGTACGATTGATATCGGTCTTTGTTCGACCTTTGTTCTCTACTGATCTCCCTCTGGTTTTTAGTGGTTGTCTGGTTCTGATACACGGGTCTATACGGAGCTCCCAATTGATCGTCCTCGACCCTGATTTTTGATTGATACCGGTTGTGTACATCTGCCCAAGTTATTGCTGGATACTCGATCAAATTTTGTTTCAGCCGACGTGATGCTGTCGAACTTAGCTTGTTCAACCCTTGGGTGAAAGCTTGTACGGCCCAATCGTCTGTAACCGGTGGAAAATCCATACGTTCCATTTGAAATTGGGATACAAATTCCCTCAGCATTTTGTTACCCCTTTGTTTTACTTTGAAGAGGTCTGATTTCCTTGTTGCAACCTTTATGGCACCAACATGTGCTTTTACGAACGAATCTGCTAACATGGCAAAAGAATCGATGGAATTTGGTGGTAAGTTGTGATACCAAATCATTTCTCCCTTCGCGAAGGTCTCCCCGAACTTTTTCAATAACACGGATTCGATCTCATCGTCCTCCAAATCGTTACCTTTGATGGCACATGTGTAGGAGGTGACATGTTCATTAGGATCGGTTGTACNAATCCATACGTTCCATTTGAAATTGGGATACAAATTCCCTCAGCATTTTGTTACCCCTTTGTTTTACTTTGAAGAGGTCTGATTTCCTTGTTGCAACCTTTATGGCACCAACATGTGCTTTTACGAACGAATCTGCTAACATGGCAAAAGAATCGATGGAATTTGGTGGTAAGTTGTGATACCAAATCATTTCTCCCTTCGCGAAGGTCTCCCCGAACTTTTTCAATAACACGGATTCGATCTCATCGTCCTCCAAATCGTTACCTTTGATGGCACATGTGTAGGAGGTGACATGTTCATTAGGATCAGTCGTACCGTTATATTTGGGAATTTCGGGCATACGGAATTTTTTGAGGATTGGTTTTGGGGCCGCGCTCGAGGGAAAAGGCTTTTGTATGAATTGTTTCGAATCCAGGCCTTTTATCATTGGCGGAGCCCCCAGGATTTGATCGACCCTGGCATTATATGTTTCCACTTTCTTGTCATTGTCTTTGACTCGTTTTGTGAGTTCCTCGAGCAATTTAGCAATTTCAGGAGTGGTCCCCGATTCTTGCCGTTTGATTTCACTATGGCGGGCTCCGTTATGGGGGTGACTTCTCGAAGAAGTGGATTGGAGTCCGGCCTGCTTTGCATATGAGTTTGGCTCTACAACTGAGCTATCACTGCTTGTTAGGATTGTAGCATTTCGAAGATCATACGCAAGCTAACCCCGATTTCCCCCGTGTTGTGGGTGTCTCGGGCTATGGGTCGAGCACCGCCCTGAATGCTTCTTTCCGGTTCGGAATGCTGATTCGCCTCTAGAGTTATTGGTGAATTGACATCTAATGGTACTTCGACTCGAATTTTGGGTTCTTCGACTCGAGCCTCGTTGCCATCGTCAGGTAGCCTTTCGACCCCGGGTGCCAAGTTGTTGATTTCATCTTGAAGGCCGGCTTCGAGGTCGATAGGTAAAGCCATTGCTGACTTGAAGTTGTAAGCTGGAGTGTACTTTAGATTTATATCAAACAATCACTGTTACCCTTAGCCCCACGGTAGGCGCCAAACTGTTTACCCGAAAAATCGGATAACGTTAAATTTATGTATGGTTCTAAGGGTACGTAATATCCTTTGATAAAAAAATAACAATACAAGTATTTTGACCATGAGGATAGAAAATGATGAACAGAGAAATTGAATAAGATCAAATAAAACAAGCACAAAGAGATGTCTTTTTTGTATGAGAGAAGATCTGTCTATTGCAATCTTATGTTGTCCATAGCATAGAAGGACCCTCCCTTTTATAATAGAGGGTCATTTCTTTATCTATAACAAAATAATAAAATAATGCATGTAGTGGAGGACCCATGATGATTTGTCTCTTCCTTGATTTCTGCCAAGATTCTCCCTCATAGTATGGTTGCAACGGCTCTTGTCTGCGAGCTCGATTCTGGCTCGAGCTCGGTATTGGATCGAGCCCCCGGTCTTGGTTCGAGCTCGATTCTGCCTTGGAGGATCGATATTCGGGGTGAGCGTTGGTCGGTCTAGGCATCTTCGATAATCTGCGCCTTGCCTCGTATTTTGATTTGGATACGAGCTCGATAATGATACCGGGCTTGTCATTGGTCGGTCTTATAGCTCGAAGCTCGATGCCCTTACTTCGGACCTCGACCGAGCTTGTCATGCAAATACCCTTTGATCGAAACATCATCGTCTCGATCAGTCCGTACGACTGAGTCAACCGGTTTTGATCGTACAGACTGATCTTGTTGAGAATGACAATGATCATTCGTATATTCCTCTTGTAGTTAGGGTGTCTAAGAGGAAACATGGACCATGTTTGGAGTTTGGTTGCACAGCTTTTGCGGAAGAGATTGCAATTGACACTTTATCAATCAAATCAAATCAAAGATCCTAATGCTTTTGAGGATGATCAGATTGGTTATGAAGCATATAAATTCTCGGGTTGGGATGAGAACCTCCAAAAGGCTTTCCACAAGTACCTGGAGATTAGGGGGATATTCAAAACCCAGCACGACTATATTCTTGATCAACAAGGATAATAGAAGATACTTGATATGTCTTAGGAATCTGAAGAAATTCCTTGAGGTATGTATAGATTCTACTTTCTTTCAAACTATTTATCTGCCTAAGCCTAAGCTTAATCAGTTGACTGAACCAATGGAATAGTCTAGGTGTTGCACAAGTTGACCCGAACACCGTCATCATGTGTGTTGGCTACATCTTACTATGTGTGTGCTCGATATATATACATCTTAGTCTTACTATGCGTCGTTGATCAAAATACTGTAATTGCATGCGATGTCTTTTGGTTATTTTTCTAAATCTTACTGCTTTGTTTTTTTTAAATGTGTTTAGTAGGTTCGATTTTGATTTATAAAATTTTGTGGCTCTATTGAATCTCTAATATTTTGTTATTTATTTTTTGTATCTACTATTTAGGATTCGAACAAGTCCAATGAGCATGAGGACTCTAAGGCACAGGCCTGGCGTAGGCGAACATCTTTCCCCGAAAATTACCCTTCAAACGGGTTGGACTTTTTTTAATTAAAATGCTGAGTTTTAATACTATTTATAAGTAATAAACGTGGCAACCGTTGAGGGTGACATGTGGCTATTATTAAGATTCAAATTTTCAGGGATTTTTCCATTAGTTTGAGGATAGTTTTACTTAGAGTATTTGTAGAATAAAAGGTTAACGGAAAGTATTTATGAGCCTTGGCACTTTTCGTAATTAAAGATAATGTAAGAATTGCTTAATTTAAGAGTTCTTTTGTTTTGTTAATTTATCTTAATGAGTTATTCTTATACGTGGACTGCATAGCTTCGGATAATAGCAAATAAGACAAATTAATGCAAATGTTGTATTAAGTTAGACAGTGATTATTAAACACACATACATCCAATTAAATATTGTACTACTCATTTCGTTATAAAGTTTACACTTATGTTAGCTAATAGAAATATTGGTATTACTTTATCCCACATGTACATCAGGTGTTGGATAATAATACCAGGATTAGCTATTCTTGTATAATATCTAAGATTAAAATTGAAAATAAAAATTTATCCAAATTATTGAGAGTGGTTAATTAGTTTTTATTAATTAATAGTTGTTGACACCTGTCATTAGTTAGCAGTTAGCAGTTAGGTTAGTTAGAAGAAACTCTCCTTTTCTCTTTTCATTACACGTGTATATAAGAAAGAAAGATGAAGAAGTGAGATCAGTTTTTCATTTTTCAAATTTTGCTCTCAATTGTTTCTCTTCTCGAAGCTTCTGTTCTCTCATGGTTTTAGCTCGATTCTCCCCTTCAATGGAGAAACAGCTCTAATATGCTGATAATTCGAGTTTCATCATTGTATCGGAGCAAGGCTATTAGCTTTTCGCTCAATTTCTCTGTCTAATTTCTCAGCTGAAATTTCATCTTCGTCTAGGGTTTGCGATAATCGCAAATTTACAGAAGTTCAGATTTTGTTTAATTTCCTCACTGATTCAGCGATTCATCCTCTTTGTCTATCTCAAAAATTGCATTTGTCTAGAATTTCAAGGATTATGACTGAAGATCAGGAAATCGTTGTTTCGAGCAGTTCGGCGACAGTCGTCGACACAAGTAATCTGCTGTACATGCATCCCTCTGAAAATGCTGGAACTATGTTAGTTCCAGTGCCTTTTGATGGCATCGGTTACAGATCCTGGAGGAGAGGAGTGCTCAGGGCACTTTCAGTGAAGAATAAGATTGGATTCATAAATGGCAAAGTCAAAAATCCTGATGCAAATTCAACTACTTTAGGTCAGTGGGAGAGATGTGACGTTATGGTAACCTCGTGGATTTTGAATTCACTTTCCAAGGAATTGGAAAATAGCCTTCAGTATGTCAATGATGCAAAAAAACTTTGGCAAGAGTTGGAGAATAGGTACGATCAAACTAATGGGGCTAAACTGTATCAACTTTAAAAGAAGATCAATGATTTAAGCCAAGGAACACTCGACATTACTGGTTACTATACAAAAATGAAGAAATTATGGAAAGAATTGAATACCCTAAATGTAGCTGCTAAATGCACATGTCAGTGCACCTGTGGGGCTAAAGATACTATGCATTAGGCAGAACAAGATCGAAGATTAATACAATTTCTAATGGGTTTGTATGAAGCCTACACTGTGGTAAGGGGAAGTATTCTTATGATGAACCCGTTACCCAACATTGCCCAAGCCTTCTCCATCTTATTTCAGGAGGAAAAACAGAGAGAAGTAAGGCCACATAACCATTTGGTACTAGAGTCCACATACTTGAATACTAATGGTTCTGGCAACACTGGATTTCGGACAAGCTACAATCAACCAACACATGCTTCAGGAAACAACTCTCACAAAACAGGGTATCCACAAAATAAACCTCGATTATTTTGTGACTACTGCAAAAGGCCCCGGCATACGAGGGAGAAATGCTATAAGCTAAATGGATTTCCACAAAACTTTAAGTTCACTAAAGGAAAGAATGCCTCTACAACCAAGGTACATGGTGTGCCCGACGAAATGTTTGGAAGAAACTGTGAGGCAAGTGACCTCCAGACTACTAGTCAAGGAATTCAAAATCTGACAAAGGAATAATATGGCCAACTACTGAGTCTGTTAGAGAACTTTCAAGTTGGAAATACAGGAGAAGGCTCAAAGAACATGACAATCGGAGCAACAAACCGTGCAAGTATCTTGGCTTGTTATACCTTAATTACTGAAATTGATGACCTATCGTGTAAATGTTTCAAATTAACTGATACCTCATGGATTATAGACTCTGGATCAACACACCATATGAAATACAATAAAACCTTATAACCAATGTTAGAATTTTACCCTATCCTTTCTTAGTAACTCTGCCAAATAGATATAGGGTCAAAGTGACAGAAATTGGTGATGCACTACTAAATCCACATTTGACTCTCAATAAAGTGTTGTTTGTTCCTAGTTTTAAGTTCAACCTAATTTCAGTTCATTCTTTAACACTGCACCTTATGAGTATAGTAAGTTTTACTAATTCATCCTGTCTGATGCAGGCCCCTTCACTGAAGAGGCCTTTGGAGATTGGTAAGGCAAGGAATGGTCTGTATTATCTTTGCCCAAAATATTATAATTGTAGTTCATCTCCTACTGTTGATTCTAATCATTTCATGTTCATTGTCTGAATGTAGTAAGCTGACTCTCTCATCAATCTTTCTATCAAATGTAAATAATTTCCATTCATGTAATAAAGGAGTTTGCTCTGTGATGAAACCTTCAACTTCATCATCTTTCTTATCTGACAGTTTGTCCTCCATGTCTCATGAAAATTGTGTTGATTATTTTTGGCATAATAGGTTAGGACATGTACTTTTTTTGAAAATGAGGGGTATCTCTTCTATACCTTTTGACTTTGCTCCCAAACAACCTTTCATTTGCTCAGTTTGCCCTATGGCCAGTCAGACAAGATTACCTTTTTCTCAAAGAATCACATTTTCCACCAAACCTTTGACATGTTGTACCTAGATCTCTGGGGACATTATCATGTATCCACTCATAACAATTATAAGTATTTTTTGACAATGGTTAATGATTTTAGTAGATCAACCTGGACACAGTTGCTAAGTTGTAAAAGCAATGCATTCTAGGTCATAAAAACTTTTGTTCCTCTGATAGAAAACAATTCAAGACTACCATTAAAACAATAAGGTCTGACAATGGGTTAGAATTTACCAGTAATAAAGTTGTGGCATATATCCAGTCAAAAGGCATAGTTCATCAAAAGACTTGTCCCTACACCCCACAACAAAATGGTGTAGTGGAAAGGAAATACAAATACCTGCTTGAAACTGCTAAAGCATTGCTATACCAGTCAAGATTACCTATGAAATTTTGGGGGGAGTACATTTTGACAGCAACATACTTGATAAACAGACTCCCTACTACAGACTTAAATGGTAAATGTCCATATGAACTTCTGTATCAAAGGAAACCAACCTATTCCCATCTCAGAACCTTTGGATACCTTTGCTGTCCTACTACCCTCAAAATTCACAAAGACAAATTTGAACCAAGGATTACACCTCATGTGTTTGTATAATATCCCTTTGACACAAAAGGTTACAAGGTACTAGACTTACCCACCAAGAGGATACACATTTCTAAAGATATTTTGTTTCATGAAAATATTTTTCCTTTTGTTGTTATTTCAAATCCTTCCAACTTTCCTTTTACACTAAAATTGTTACATACAGATTCTGGTAATCTAAATCCTACAGAGGAATTTTTGGATGGGAGTCATTTCCAGAATGGGAGTGTCACTGATTCTGTCACAGATGATCCTATTTTGCTGGTCAGGATACAACTGATAATACACCAGGAACATACAATACATCTAATAATCCAACCCCTTCTTCACCTTCACCCAACACACAACCTGACTCTTCAATTTCATTAGAACCTAGAAGATCACTAAAGATACATAATCCACTAACATATCTGAAAGAGTTTGTGTGTTCCCTACCAAGAATGCATCCTGATCCCCACACATCAAATTCCATTAGTACAACTGACCAACCTGACAGAGCACCTGCTAATAACCATCATGTTTCTTTCATAACATTGAGTCCTAATAGTCAGCAGTTAATGAGAAATATTTCACATGACAGTGAACTAGTTTCCTTTGAGGAAGCAGTCATGAACCCAGCATGGCAAGCAACAATGACCCAAGAGTTCGAGGCTTTATATGCTAACCATACTTGGGATTTAGTGTGTTTTCCTGTAGGTAAAATAATAATAGGATGTAAGTGGGTGTACAAAATCAAGCACAAAGCTGATGGAAGTATATAAAGGTTCAAAGCAAGGCTTGTAGTCAAAGGGTACACTTAACAAGCAGGCATCAACTACAATGAAACCTTTTCACCAGTGGTGAAGATGACTACAATGAGGACCCTCATCATCTTGGCAGTAAAGAAAAGAAAGGTTGGGATATTTACCAGTTAGATGTGAACAACGCGTTTCTCCATGGAGATCTACATGAAGAAGTGTATATGGAAGTTCCACAAGGCCTTTTGGTGGAAGATAAGAGGCTAGTGTGCAGATTGAGGAAGTCCTTGTATGGACTCAAGCAGGCCAATAGGCAATGGAATGATAAGTTGGCAGAATCACTATGTTCAAGAGGATATTCACATTCAGTAAGTGATTGTTCCCTCTTATTCAACAAAAATGGTTCCTCCACTGTCTTTCTTGTAGTTTATGTTGATGATGTAGTGCTTACAGGGACAGATTTAGATGAGATCAAAGCACTGAAATCTTTTTTGCACGATCAATTCAAAATAAAAGATTTGGGAAAGCCACATTATTTTCTAGGGTTGGAAGTGCTGTAAAAGTCAGATGGTGTACTCATTTCTCAAAGGAAATTCACTGTGGATCTACTAAAAGAATATGATTGCCTAGGGTATACTACAGTATCTTCTCCTCTTGATTCCACCGTGAAGCTCAAAGCTAATGAAGGACCACTGCTTTCTAATCCTACACACTATAGAAAGTTAGTCTAAAAGCTCAATTTCCTGACAAACACAAGATTAGACATCGCATATAGTGTGCAACACCTGAGTCAATTCATGCAGACTCCTAGAGAACCTCATCTTAAGGCTGCATTACATGTACTCAGATATCTAAAGAATGACTCTACCTTAGGGATTTTTT